>BLKR01009525.1:0-72500 GCA_011170035.1 Teleogryllus occipitalis
TGCCGACCTGGATGGATGGCCGAGGTGGCTAAGAGCGAGTACCGACTCAGCACTTCGGTCCGAAGGGTCGTGGGTTCGAGTCCCGCCTTGGGCATGGCTGTTTGTCCCTTGACTTTGTGTGTGTGTTGTCGCGGAGGGCCTCGCGTTCTGCTGACCCCAGATCAGAGGAGCCCGCAAGTGTTTGTCTAGTGTATGGTCGAATATGCGTCCCTTCGGGACTTAAAGGGCAACCGGCTGTCAGCTGGATAAAAGCCCTAAGAAAAAAAAAATAATGTGAACTGTAATAGTCGCTAATAACCACGACGTTCTATGCGACTATAAATAATTAAAAACATTTTATTCGAGAGAATTTACCGATATGTCTTCCTGAAAATGCACATACACGCTTCCATTAGCAAACCTCTGCTCCCATCGTTCTAGGGGCAATAAGGCTTTCTATCCCACTTTACAAACGTACTGTTTACAAAGTAAGGCAGTTAGTGGTGAAGAAAAGGCATAAGTGAAACTGGAACCAAACGACCTCCCTTTTATTTACTTCAATCTATTAGCATTCTATTTCAATTCTTGCCTTAAATTATTACTTTAATATCAATATTACGATTATACCTCTCCGGTAGCGGCTAAAACCGTTCGAAATTGATTTTCCCAAAATTCGATATTCCCCAATCGATCTGGCTGATGTACCGCCCCTTGAATTTGAAACGGATATTTTAATTATTTTTGGAGGGCTCTCTGAATATGAATCAGTGAAATTGTCGCTGATTCAATCAGTGAGAGCAAAGTCACTGATATCTTCAGTCGAAATGTGTAGTTTTGCTGACAATCAGTGAATACGTGAACCTTTTCAAAATGACCGCCAGCATTTCATTGGTTGTCAGTTGGCCGCGCCACTATACCCAGAGAGTATACTAATGACAAGACTGGTCCAGTCATTCACGTGCTGTGTTGTGAATGTATGCAAAATCGCACGGCAGAGCCAGTGGAATAGGTTTCCTGCGAGAAAACTGACCTGTGTCTGAAGATTGTTTTAATTGCATTAGGTAAGTAGTTTTCGCTTTTCTGTGACTCGTCTTGTTGATAACTGTGAGACGTTTTATTTTATGAGCATTTGTCCATACTAAGAAATAGGTTATGAACACGTTAATATCACGTATTTGTTTTTGTTATAAAATTGGAAACTTATGTAACTTAAGAGTTTTAATGTAACTGTTTGGTGATACAGTGTGAAATATCTGACGTGCAATGGATAATTTCGTTTATGAAATTTGTAAAAAGTCCAAAATGCTCGCGATTACACCACAGCAGAGCCGGGCATGCCAGCAAACTAATAACTCATTCTTTGGTTTTTCCAATTTAGTTTGACACCAGTCCAGGAGTGGAGTTTTGAAGAAGTGTAAGAGAAAGTGCTGGAGCTAACTGGGGACTCTAACAATGTGAATATTTTGAAAGGTATTTTAATTTGCCAAAGACGGCTGTAATACTGATTTATTTTGATCAGTGTTCCTTGCTTTCCTTAGTCACTAAACACATTATATTTTACTCATTTACATGGCAAGGCTAGTTTGGCAGAGGAGTGGGAGTGCAGAAGGTACATCAAAGCCATTCCTGAGGTTCCCAATCCAGACCTCATAATTCTGCCAGTTAGTATGATCTTGTATGTAATCTGAAAATAAAGTAACCATTTTTTCCTTGCATAACTTCTTGACCTATCTTTTTTCTGTTTTAGGAGGGCTCTAATTTGCATCTGGAGGAATTGGAAAGGAGAAAAACCTTCAAGAAAAATGTCCAGCAATATTTGATATGGGTGAAAGGATAGAAAAACTATTCGTGTTTTGTTCAGGGTGATGGTTGGTTTTAACATCTGCCCTTTTTTTAATAATAATAATAATAATAATAATAATAATAATAATAATAATAATAATAATAATAATAATAATAATAATAAAATATTCCTTCACCCATTGCAGCATTTGACTTACTGTTTAAATTAATATTTACAACAAATTTGGCATACTCAACATCATTAGCAATTTTTTTTTCATTTTTAGCAGTATATAATGATTATATCCTTCAAATATTTAATTTGAAATAAAAACTCATTTGGGTTTCTGTAATAAACCCCCCCTTCTGGGAAATGAACAATGCTTTTGCAATTGTTCAATTATCATAACCTTCTACCATTGGAGTTAGTTTTGTTATATCATAGAAATTTGATTCTTTGGTTCTGTGTCCGGTATTGACTTTAAGATTTTCCCAATATCGAGGATGGCCCAATTCTCAATTCATCTAATTTCTTGCTATTCAGGTGATTTTCATGTTCTATGTACACAAGATCTCCCTTTTTAATTCAATTTGTCTCCTGTGTAGGTTGAATATTTTTTTGTTGTCATTATGAAGTTTTATTGTATTCTTGAGTGCTATTTTCCTCTCTCTTTCTAAATCTTCGGCTGTGCATTTTATTTTTAATTCATGCGGTAGGATATTTATGGTTTTACCCTCTAGCAAGTATTTTGTTGAGAATTTTGTCACTGTATGCTCTGTCTCGTATTTCTCCACAGCTTTTTTCACAATAGTTGTCCATAGCAATAGCAGCCTCTTTGTTAGTTTCATTCATAATACATCTTATTTTATTCACTAAAGTCTGGTTTAATCTTTCATTGAGTCCATTGGAGAAAGGCGCATCTATGGCAGTAAAAATCAATTTTATTTTTTTCTTTACTTTGAATTGTTTTAATTCTTTTGAATTTATTCCTAGATATTGATCCGTTAGTACCATCTGGACATAATGGTATTTTGTTACTTCCTCAGTTAGTTTTATGAAGTCATCAGCGTTTTGATTTTTTGATGTTAAAATATAAGCATATCTTGTGAAATGGTCGACCAGTAGGTGTAGGTATTTTTTTGTTGACCGGGATCCTCCATAACCTCCGATGGTATCCATAGAAACTATCTTGAATGGGTACATTGCTCAACCTAGGTGTGACATTAATCCATGTTATGATTTTCTTCATGATTTATTCTTTAAGTAGATGTCACAAGTTTCACAAATCTTCTCTATGTTTATGTTTATATTTTTCGCTGTAAAGAATGGTGTTACTTTATTTATCATCTGCACTCTTCCCAGGTGACAATAAGTATTGTGTACATATTTTAGTAATATTTTACTAAATTCTTCTGATAATGAGTTTTTCTCTTCTTTGAAATTTTTATAATAAATTTAATTTTAGAATATTAGTTTTTTCTTATTGTTTTGTAGTTTTGTGCATCTTCTTTGATCCTTTTTTATGTCTTCTAATTTCACTAGGTCTACTATTTTTAATATGTCATCTGAATTTTCATCAGGCTTTAGAACTGGATGCCTGGATAAACCTCTAGGTTTAATTTTCTAGGATTATATTTAACTTTAAAATTGTATTGGGACAGATAGTATGGCAAATCACCCAGTTCTTAATCTGTTATTGCTTTTATATTTAAATTTTTTAAAGGTTTATGATTGGAGTGTACCAAAAATTATCTTCCAAGTAACCAATGTTGCCAATATATCACAACCTTTTTTATTGCCAAGCACTCAAGGTAAATTGTTTTTTTTTTCCTTTTGAGCTTCACTCACTTTTTCAAAAAATATGCGACTGGCTTATTATCCCCATTTTTGTCCTTGGTTTAGTACAGCTCCGATTTCTTTTATGCGTGCGTTCTTTTTCCAATTGTTCCATTCTGATTCTACTGTATTTTTCAAAATCATACTTGAGTACCAATCTGCGCTTGCATTGTCAAGGGAAAATTTTAGAATTTCTCTTCCACAAAACAGCGTTCACACTCTTTTTCAAACTCGTTTATCCATTGGCATGCGTTTGAGTTTCTTCCATTAAATATCTATCTATATATTTAAAAAAATAAAGCATTCTGCCATGGCTTCGTTTGGAGCTTCTACTGAATTGATTGTAATATTTTTTCCTTTAAATGAAAGAATGTGATCCCTAGATGTGTTATCAGGGATTGTGTTGATTCACCAACATTTACGGTGTAAATTAATTAATTAAATCATTCTTTAATACTACGCTTATCAGTAGTCAATTGTTTTCTTCAAAAATGCTGTTTCAAAATCGATTATATGAAACGCTAGATGCGAGTCCAAGCTGCTTGATGTTATGTTTTGATTGTTGAGATTTGTTTACAATTTGTCACGGTTTTGTTTCAGTGTAATAATTGCATTGTGGCTTTGACAGTTTGCATGTATTTGCTTTTGTGATGTATTTTTTAGAGAACATTCGGACAGTGGGTTTTGCTCAGTTGTACTGAAGTAGTGAAGTTGTTCACAGGTTATGTCGAATTCCGAATAGTTGTCCACGCGCCCCCAAAGAAGCAAACGTACACTGGACGCAGAGAATGAGAAAGTCAGCGCAGAAAATGTCAGTTTTGTTCTGCTTTGTACTTCCCATGCGAGAGAAATTCTGCAAACGTGTTTACTGTGTTGCTTAAATTGGAAAGTAAGTTTACCTTCAAGCAATATGCCAGAAGTAATCAAATGACACATCAAAAAACTTTAGAAATAATATTGATGGACAACATAACCTCCAAATCAACATTGTAAATAAATAAACATTTTTATGTAAAATCTATTGATAATAATTAATTTAATTACAGCAATTCAATATCCGTCAGTATAATAGTGCTCTTTCTTTTGTGTCATATCGTGTATTATTGGAATATGTGGGCCATTTTGCATTGCCACCTGGTCATGGACCATACGTGTTCAAAATTTTGGGAACTACACATCACAGAATTTCTTCGTTATAACCCGAAGATCCAAACAATGCAACATATTGTGAACATTAGTCTGGGCACAGTATTTTACATTTATCTAAGATCTCACCGTCAAATGTTGACGGGTTCTCACTAGTATTAATAAAATCATTGACAATTTTTCTCAAATTTTTTACTTCAGATATTTGTTGCTTATCTTCTAAAACTTTCTTTAAAAGTTTCTCAATTGTTTCATCTGAGGTACTCGGGTAGATTTTTCAACTTTTTCCTCTGTAATCTCTTCTATGTAGTAGTTGTAAAATTGCAAATTTTCCTCTTCATCCAAATATACTTTTGATAGATTTTCTGATAAAGAAATCCAGACTTTGATGTCTCTTTTTTTAAAGTATTTCTTACCTTACCAAATATGTGTGTTGTAATTAGCTCCTTGTGAAGATTTGTGTTTTGGAGTTCATCTGGTAAGCCATTTAAAGTTTTTACCTCAAGTGAATTAATAGCTTAGAACTTGCTCTTCTTGACACATGCCATCATTCATCAATTGTATTCCTGTCTTTGAAATCAGTGGCCAGGTGCCTCCATTGCGGTGTCAGGTATCAGTCATTTGTTCGGTAGCATGGCAGATTCAAATTTTTAGGAAACGACACACAATAGTCTTTGTTTTCTTTATACACATATATATGTGTATATATACATGTGTATACATATATATGTACATAGAAACAAAGGCATGCAGTGCTGTTAACATTTCCAATTTTAAGCTTGGCAATGCTGCCGATTTTAATTATGAAAATTATAATTAGCAGAGGAAGCTGATTAAGTTGCCCTAAAACTTGCCAAATACTTGTAATAATATCAAATGTTTATTTGTATTTTTACTTTAAAAATTTTGACATTTAATGTTCTCATGTTAATGTTTAATGAAGAGGATTATAATTCTTTCACAACTTTCTTCCCAACTTTCTTTTCATAATTTGTTGTATTGTCACCAAAATTGTCAATAATATGTACATAAAATAAAGAGTGTTAACTGCAGGCCAATTTTTCTCTGTAGTGAGTTTTGAAAAGTTCCTGAACATGGTTTTCTTCTGTTGTATGTTTTTCATTGGTTTAAATAAAGACTGTATTCACCTATCTCACTTAAAAAGGCAGTATCTACGCAACGCGCCAGCTGTGTGGTTGCCCAACCAAAAAGCTCTATCTTCCCCGTGTTAAATCGAAGGACTAAGGAGTAAAAACAATAACTTCATTAATAGAACCAAGAGCGTGGTGCAATTCCTGACAAGGCACCAGACACCGGAGAGAGCGCCATTTGGACGCCCTTTCGTTTCAAAATGATTTCATATACATCGCTATTGCTGCAATATCTTCAATAATGAATGTTTTAAAAGGAAAATGTATATTCCTAAGATACGAGATCTTTTTCATTTTCTGGGGGTTGTGCAACCTAAGCGCGAGCCGCCACTGCTGGGATAGCAATGCAATATTTCACTGATTCAAGCAGTGTAGTTTCACTGATTCAAGCAGTGAAGTTTCACTGATTCAAAAAGTGGTCCCGATTTTCACTGATTCATTCAGTTCAGTTCGCTGATTGTCGGTGGTCGGATTTTAACTACCACAATCAGTGCATAGTCACCGTCAATCAGTGGCTTTTCACTGATTCAAATTGAGAGAGGGGAGAGTACTTTACATGAAGCCTCTAGGACATTTTCAAAATGTTCACACACACACACAAACTCCACCCTTTGTGGAGTTTGCTGTTGGATGGTGTGAAGGACGTTTAACAGAATGGTGCTGGTCTCATGTTCGTTGGGAACACTGATTTTTCGAAAACTGCAAAAGTTCAATTTTTTCGGGGTTCTCCAACAACTAAAATATTAAAGATAGAATTTTTTTTCCTTAATGAAATCTGTTCGATAAAGATGGGTTTTGAGATGTCATGTGCAATTTTTCAAAAATGTGAGTACTATTCGAGTAATTTTGCGTGAAATACGGACGAGAAAGTACGTGCTGTGTTGGCACCACTAGTTTTAAATAGCTCTCGCGTTATTAATATTTACACAGTGATGACTCTACAATACTTAATTTTCTCAAAAACAGCACCAATTTTTTCGTTATACTTCTAGTACCGTTAGTGTTAAATGCACTGAATAAAATAATAATAATACCATTTTGATTTATCCTTCCGATTTGTTTTAATTACACAAACGTATTTTTTGAAACATCTCTTACGCCGTTAATACTGACATTACGGTCATTTACTTTACATTATTACACTTGAGAACACATACTTCAAATAAATTATGATGAAGTTTCTCGAAAACGTTTACACGATAATTTCTCAACAATGGCTCCAAATTTTTCAATGAAAATTTCCATATAGAACTGTTTCATTCATCTGTAATATTACTAAAAACATTTCAATTCCAATATCAAGAGACCGAAAAACTGCGAAAATATGACAAAATTTCATTTTGGCACCAAAAGATAGCAGCTTGAAAGAGGATGGAGGAATACCGGGAAAGCTAGTCTAGACTAGAAAGATTAGAAAATGCGAGAAAGTCTGTTCCATTCTGTAGCATCAGTTTCTGTTTACACTGGCCTGCGAAGATTTTGAGTCACAAACCATTTTGCTTCGCCTGTTAAATCGAATGCTCTAAATAATAAAATTATCTTAGTTCTGGAGTATCACAGATTTTGCATAATACGTATTTTAAACACTTTTATATATGTTGCGTTAGAATAGTTCAAGGAAAGAAATGCAAGTGAGAGATTTAACTCTTTCTCCGGTTGTACTTAAAACCCAATACGTACACGTATGTTATTGATGACCACGATCTCCAGAAAAAACGGGCTCTGTTCCTTGCGCTTCGTTATTTATAATCAAACATTCCATGTAGCGCGGCGCGCGCTGCTCTGGCCTTCTCAGTACGCGCCACGGGGCCTCGAAGGGCCGTGTCGTTCTCACGTTCAAAGGTCCCAGTTTAATCGCACGCGATCTTTCTTTCCTCTCCCTTTCTTCAAACCTTACCTGCACACACACACACACACACACACACACACACACACACTCCCATGCACTACACTACCACACATGCCGGGAGATCAGACGAAAGCTTAGAGCTTGTCCCGGCTGGGGAAGTGCCACGCTGGTGGGAGATACTTTGTTGTGGAAAATCTCAAATCGACGTAGGTCGGTGCCGGATCTCGCCATCCAACGGGAAGATCACCTCCACTTCCCGCAATAAAAACATGCACTACACTTACGAGACTAATGGCCTGAGCAGTTGATGCGCCCGGAATCACCAATCAATTAACCCTGTCGCTCAGTGACGTCCTCTTCTCCCCGCCACTACTCAGTTCGCGGGCGAATTTCTGGGCACGTGAAACCGCGAGCCGCTCGCGGCCGCTACGCGAGCCACTGACGTTACCTAGCACGAGCCACTGTTTTAAAATAAAACTGTTTTTGACTGTATCCATAAGCGCATGCCAATAGTCAGAAAAGAAATTTAACAACAACAACAACAACAAAAATACAAAGTTTTTGAGAAATGATAGGAAACGAAATGGTAGAAACACACACACATCAGACATACCACCACCTTCCTTGGAACACTCACTGAACATTGTCAAAAAACTCAGACAATTTGATATACATTTCACATTCAACACACCAAATAATTTCCATAACACACTTTCCCACAACAAAGATCCTTGTCCCTGGCCTCTATCATGTGGGGTATACTCCATTTCCTGTGGCAATGTACTGTTGTAATGCGCAATGTATTGGTCAGACCGGAAGATCCTTTAAACAAAGCATAAAAGAACACGTACAAGCTCATACACACAAAACAACACAATTACATTTTTCCAACTATCTCTTGGAACAAGAACACTCCAACGCAGTGACTTCCTAATTTTGGAAATTGAAAACAGATACACTCGCAGACTTAAATTAGAAGCCATACACATTAATAACTTATTAAACAATCCCTAGTACGCTATTTTGAATGAGCAAATTCCTTCGCTCTCACATCTGAATTTTACCGCTTTCCACGCACATTAACCCCTCCGCCTGCCTGTTTCCGCCACCCTCGCGTCCCTTTCTCTATAGAAAGATTTTCGTAAGAATGAGACAATGTGACAGTTCGCTAAACAAGTGAACATCACATGTAATTCAGAGAACCACGACAGCTGTTCAGCCACGTCTCTTCGTAAAGTGTTTATGACTCCTGTAAAAACATCCATATACAGAAGTCTGTTTCGCTGAGGTATATGTACGTACGCGAGTCCGGGAAATATTGAAATGTAATTACGTACGTGGAATATAACATGCTCTCACTATCAGTAAAAGTAAACTACCACGAATGTAAATAGAAAGCTCTCAATCACAGCTCGGCATAAAACAGCACAATAGCCGGAAATACATGCACCAGTACGCATCTCATATTCAAGTCTCGTTTTTTAAAATAAACATATTTATCACATAAAAAGTAAATTCAATGTAATGTTTATAGAATAAAAGAATTTGTACAGAAGAGCACATAACACTGCACTTCCTAATTTCAATTACTTCTTGTGGCGCACTATATTTTTGTCGGACGAGGACATCACAAAAGGAAGCGTCGAAGCTATTGACAAGTTAGCCAACTGCAAACGAACGAATGCAGGAAGGGAGTCTAATGGGCTCAAGGACACAACGACCACATAACCTTCAGTTATGTTGAGACGTAGAGCTACATCGTGACGTGCAACATCAGAAGCAAACTTATATCGAGATGTGCAACATCAGACACAGAAGCAAAATTATATCGACACGTGCAACATTGGACAGACACTGAAAACTGCATCGAGGTGTACGGCACCAAGGAGACCCGTCCTTCAGACTATGCAGATGTTTTGGCCACTGCGACTGCACTTGCAAAGGAAAATTGGCAGACTCTCGGCTCTCCTCACTACGCTGAATATTTCGGCCCGTTTCGGACATAACATTTCATGCGACCTGCAGCCTGACCGTGTACATGGCGCAGTAAAAAAGAGACAAAGCCGAGAGGAGATGTGTGTGAGATCGTGCCTATCAACCATCGCGGTTTACGTTGATCTTGTCTGTAGACTTCGGAATGTCCAACGGAAGCTGGGTGCTTTAACCTGCAGTAGTGCGGTTAAACCAGAGGGCTGCAACGCGTCAGTTGTGCGGGCGCATATTGTCTCGCCAAAGGTCAGTGACCTATTCAGCCTACACCGTTCTTTCGCGTGCCCGACCATCCGGGGAACGACTTTCTAGGACCTAAGGAGATGGGGTAAACAACAAATTCAAGTAGGAGAGTAGGAGAGCGTCAAGCTGAAGAGGAATCAAAGACATTTGTTAGACAAGATTTACGGATCAAGTGATAATTGATAAGAAATTCCCGTGTTGATGTGAATGTATGTGGATGCGAATTTTAAATAAGGTAAATAAACTTTTTGTGCTTATTTGGCAGCATATTTTCTTCGATATTATTCGTGCAATTATCATTTAAAAATTAGTAGAACATTCTAACCCAGAGTTGCCCCGATCCAGCGAGAGCTCAGACTCAAGTCGTGGCGACAAGAAAACGGGTAAGTCATTGAAAATCGGTCGTTACCTGGACCACCATGCCAGGCCCACGACCAGGCGTCGGCATTTATTATCCGATATCCGTATGACTGACACCCACGGAGTACTGTACCCCCCACAAAAGGATTAGAGGTTAGAGCCTATTGATGGTACATCATAGTATCAGGATATACATTCTCCAGAAAGTGTGTCAAGAGGGATTAAAAAACAAATCCTCCACTTAAATTTCTTAAAGAACTAGTGACGCTACAACAGCACACACATTCGCATATTTCTAACTTTTACAATTTTAGAAGATTCGGAGAGATGAACCAAAGTGGAACATGCGCATCCTTTCCCCGCCCCGTGAAAAAAAAGGAAAAAATTGAGCCGTTTTTTAATTTTTAACGGGTGGGCCGACGTTTTGCTGTCTATCGATATTTCGGTATCAAGGACCCACAAAACATGAATTCTGACTACAATTTTCTATATGCTACATTAAATAGCATACACTTCCCACTTAAAGTCGTGATAACTGGGTATATTCTAGGCATTGTCGGATCCCCTGGGTTCCCTAGACTTCCCCACGGGACCAAGTTCATTTTCTGCATTTACTGCCAGCAATGCTAACTTGCTCCATCGTAACTGATGTAGGCAAGTTCTCCTTGTGAATCGCACTATAGTAGATTGGAACAAACTACCTGCAAAAGCACTAGAGACTCTTCCTTCTAATGTAGTGAAATTTAAAAATATACTTAATTCTAAGTAGGTCATCATTAATGATACTGGGACTTTTATCATTATTATTACTATTATTATTATTATTATTATTATTATTAATATCATAATTATTAACACTTACAGGTTTTGATGTAACTTTTAAGCTATTGTTATTATTAGTTATATTATTATAATCATTATTATTAATAATATGGTCATGTCATACACTGAAGTGAAGTGTAGTGTGGTGGGGGGCATGGGAAGGGAGGGGAGTGCAGTGTAGTGCAGCGCAGTGAAATGAAGTGAAGTGTTAGAAAAGCTATAAATCAACTTACAGATAACTCAAAATCAATCTCTAATTCTAATTGTAATTATATTTGTAAATATTAGTAATAGTTTTGTAATTGTCGTATATCTAGTTGTAATAATGTTTGCCACCGAGCATTAGCTCAAAGCGAACTTTAATAAATCTATCTATCTAATTTACAAATTGTGTGTAGAGCTTAATACAGCATCTGAGAGCAATTAACGAGATAGTAAATCGCCTCGAGACATGATCCCCAACGTCTTGAGGGGCTGTTGATCGTGGCATAGCCCCAGAGGTTCCAACCACCACAGACAGATTTCTGGCGTTGGGCACTCCATGAAGTTGGGCTGCCAGGGGAATGACTGGTTGGTACTTTACCACTTTTTCCTCCCCTGCTTTTAGAAGGTTAGACCCATCCTCGTGGCGGACAGTCACATCGACCACGTGGACCCCCTCCCGGCTTTTTATTACCAGGTCAGATTTGAGTCTAACCCCTTCGGCAACGGAAAATGTTAGAGGAAGTAACTTACTATATATATTAATAAGATTTTTCCACTTTTCGTTACCAGGGCCCAACAATAAGTTTTTCTGTCGAAAATTCCCAGTTTTCCAGGGCATGATTGTAATATTTCTCTTCCTTCGAAGGGCGAGAGTGTAAAAAAAATATCTGCAGTGTAGAAAAGCTTCTTAGAAAAGACTGCAAGAAAAACTGGCACTGGAAACGATGTGTTTACCACTTATCGATTCCACACTTAATTGGCTGTATCTATTCCATCTTGCATGGCGACTTTTACTTGGAAACATCAATGTCGTTCTCAAACACCTCAGAAAAAATAATTACATCGTTTAATGCCTAAGACTGGCTTCAAACTGTGAAAAGACAGAATTGAGATCAAGCCAAGATTTCTTTCTTGAAAAATCCAAATGGAAAGAGATCACAGGGAACACTGTAACTTGACTGCGAATAAAACTACACACGTGCAAAAATAACTGATGACAGTTCTTTGGATACAGCAGAGAAACGTGTGTAGAAAAGAAGGAAATGACAGTTTTCAACGGTTCAATACTTTTTTTTTTCGAGCCCACGCGGTTAAAAATGCAAAAAGACATTCAAGTAAACGTTTGATTCGAAGGTATCTTAAAGTTAATTCTATTGGTATTAGAGAATTTATTGTTTTTCATGTTTCATGTTATCTTCCTTTCCTCAAAACCAAGATATACATATAGTGACGTTCGATCTATATAACGAACGTCCATGCAACTTCTGTGATCACAATGCGGGAGAAAGGAGAATGCATGCTGCTGTGATCAGCGAGAGCATCTATTATCCACTGACCGTAACACCGCGCGGTATTTGCAGGGTTTGTGACGCACCCCGGGTCAGTCCTGGAGGGGTGTGACGGGTTACCTCCCCTATCAGAAAGTGCACACATAAATTCGGTGAACGACTGACCCTTGTTACTGGAGTCGCCGGCAGAAATGTTTGGTCATTTTAGTGCGTAACGTTGAACGAGTAGTGTACGCCATTTTGAGACGTGGAATTGCAATTTGCATAGTTAAGAGCGTGAGAAAACTGAGTGAAATCAACCATTGTAAGCTGAACGGATAAATAGCGGAAAGTTGAGAGATTCAGTAAACACAGCGTTTTGGAACTATATAGCGAGGCAGCAGAAATACCTGATGCTCGTGAAATTGAAATTTGCATACTGAAACTGCAGGGAGAACTTTAATTTCATCAGAGTAATCGCGAAACGAGTGAGTGCAGCAAGCGACGCCGGAAATATTTAAACGCCTTAAGCCAATCATGGCGTGCAAGGACTAGATGCACGCAGGCGTTCAACGTGTGGTTGGGGGCAAGAGAGAAGATAGAAGAAGCGTGTGGACGAGCTCCCACCCTGGGAAGAAGATGGAAGAAAGAAGTAGACAGACTGGAGCTGGTCTGGATTTGGTGGACGCGGCGATCGGAGAAACGAAGCCTAGCACGTTCTACGAAAGCAGCGCGGCCGGAGGCGACGGCGCAACCCTTGCGCTGAACGAGTGGTTTCACGAGGCCACGCAGAGGACGACGGCGCACAGTGGTGCATTTTGGCGATTTCCTGGCCAAAACCTCTGAGAGCTATAGTATGTTTTCTACGAAGACCAAAATTATTTTGGATTATCTTTACAATGTAAGGGAGCTGCGAACATAATACCAGAATAATGCACTGCTTAATTCTATGAAATAAAAATATTTATTTTTCTAAAGAAACTTGGTTAAATTTTATCAATTCACAAAATGACTTTAGAAAACCGTAGGGATTACTTACATATTAATTGATAACATTTGGCATAAAGAAGCATGGTATCAATGCCATCTCATGCCCTCTTCCAGAGAAAATTCATATACAGTGTCCGAAGAACCGGAAAGGAAGAGCACATTTTCACAAGGGCACATTTTTCCCTTCGGTGATATCGGGCTCAGGCAAATGAGACAAAGCATATTTGTTCAACAATTTTAAATTTCTTTTGGGAAGATCCCTCAGGCTGGAAATGAAAGGAATAGAAGATCTCAACAGACGACATGTCCTGAATTGTGTGCAGTCTTCAATATGTTCGCGAGAATCCTTCTCCATTCCGTCTTATATCTTTGTGAATAGATTCTAGGAATGTAATACCATGAATACTTGGAAACATATTTCTTGGCAGTTTCCAGTACGTACTACTAAAAAAAGGAATGCTGATGGCGTATCCACTGGACATTGCCAATAAATTTTTTCTAAATCTCTTAATTATAACTTCACCTATCCCCGTTATTTATGAGGAATCTCTATTTCATTAAAAACAATACAATACTAATTTTATAACAATAACAATGTAATACAAACAATTGTTGGTTTGTAACTTAAAGATTTAAGTAAACGATATTACTTTCTCATCAATTGTATTTTTGATTTAATTTTTAAACATTTAAAAAGTGTTACGAGTTTCTTTGATATCACGTACGTATACACACGTTTCATCGAGCGCGCACTCTTCCTGAGGACGAGTTTTAATAAGACATATTATGTAATTATTATTTTGATGTAAAATTTTTAATGAAATAAAATATGCGTAATCCAGACCAGAAGATGTAATACGTACGTAAATATCATGTTTATGTAATATTAGTAAATAGTCATAATGTATTACAAAAATTAAAATATTCATTTTTTGGGTTATAATATTGAATAAATTAGTTATTTCATTAATAAATCAATTCCTACGAATCCTAGGAACTGCGTTGTAAAAGCAGTTCCCGTTCTCAGAACGGATATCGACGAGTCATTTTCGGCGATCATGCGCGCTCGACAAAAAGGTAATTCTTTGTAGTTGCTAATGGGGCAAGTTGGGGCATGATTTTACAACTGGATTCGAAAGAGGATAGATTAAGCTAGTAAATGAAATTAGAAACTTCGCGGAATTCCGCGAAATTGGTAACTTTTAGTCTACGTGAACTTACGAGTAATTTAAATTATTGTATTAATTTGATGCATTTTAATATTTCATCCTACATCGGGATTACGCATTAATACATTATAAAACATACGTGAAAATACTCTACAAACCTTCAGGAAGAGAATATATACTGCCAGATTTCTCTGCACAACTTTGTATGGTCACGGCATCCAAACAAAGTCGGTCTCCCTGTGATACTCTGGCACTGCAGGTCTACCGAACGCCATGAAGGGTAAGTTCGGGTGTCTACTGGTGCCAGGGGAATTGACTCAGAGGCACGAATTTTCTCTTTCTTCGTTTGCTTCTTTGTGTGTTATATTCAAAGTTGTTTTGTTTTTGTTGTTTTTTTTTGTAGAATATATGAGCAAAGTTTTCGTTGATTTATGCGTGTTATTTTCCTTTCTCACACCCAGAAGATCCTGCATCCCTGAGATGAATTCAAACTCATACTGAGCATTCGTGGAAGACTCCCTATTATGTGCCAGTTACTTGCACTGGGCTGGAGTGGCGTTATATCGAAAATATATACAATAAAATCTGTCTAAATAGGAACCTGTACAAGTCGTAAACCTGCCTTAGCCGGAAAATTTATATGGCCCGAGAAGTTGTATGTATAGCATAAAACTTAATCTATCCAACGCGGAAACGGAACTGTTTTTCATGTCCTGTACGGGGAAAATCTTTATAAAATGAAATTCCTGTGAATTTAATGTAATTGGCAGAGACGCAAGATATTTTTAATGAAATGAATGAAGTCTGTTTTAACTTCTTTATCCCATGCGATTTAGTCGTGACAACCGCACTGTGAAAGAGAGAGGCTTCAGCTAACTGCATATAATTCGACCTTGGGATCACTTGTCTCTCAAGGCGTAGGAAGTACGGGAATTCGCCTCCCACCATAACTCTCTGAGCATGGGAAGGTTTACGGGTATAGCTTCGATTCGCGCCTCTCCCTGCCCCACGTTTAAAATCGTAACCCATCGGCGAGAGACGCATTGTGCAAGGCCATGCGAGGGTATCAGAAAATCATAGTACTCTGGGCTGTGTCGCATTGTGGTTGAAATACTCAGCAAGCAGTAAGATTGTAACTATTACACAGTGAGGTGGTGTGTATTTTTACGAGTTTCACAACCAGATTAACAATGAGAAAACCATAAAGCTCTAATATAAGATGAAAACGTCAAACTTACGGATGAAAGAGAAACTCAGAATCTGTCAATGAAGAATGATTAAATATTAATTTTATGGTGATCTTCCGGAAATTCATTATATGTAAATATTTTAATGATAATAAAATAATGGAATTTTTACATCACTTTAATTATTTCTTTACTTACATTAATTTACTAGTTTCAGGACGGAAATATCAATATCACATGTGTCGTAAAATGGACCCATACATAAAACGGAAACCTTCCTAAACAGGAATATATATTTGCCCCCGATCGATTCCGGCTTAAACAGATTTTACTACGTATATGTATGTATGTATATGTATATATATATATATATATATATATATATATATATATATATATATATATATATATATATATATATATATACATAAACAGTTTACTATCTCAAAGATGGAATTCGACACAACTTTTTGCGTCTTTCTTGGTCCTACCGGAAGATGTCGCATGATCACGACCGCATCAAGCAGTTCTGCAGATCAAGCGACTCAAGCGGCAGTACTGAGGATGACTTAAAAAGTCGTGCCGAATTTCATCTTGGAGATACCACCCACCCTCAGCCGCCACGTTAGAAAAATCCAAGTATATAATATGTCTTATAACATTCTATAACATATTTTTTCAGATTTTTAAACAATGTGGACAATAGTGAAAAAAATTAAAAGCAAGTTTGAGTTCAAAAATTTGAAATTCGCACCAAAATGTGTTATGAATTTTTGTGCGCCAATGCTTAAACAACTCATGTAGAAATTATTGAAAAGTGTCAGACAAAAGTCTGTTATACAACTTTTTGCTGACATGTTTGTTTATGTGGAAAGTATTTATATTAGCGAAATAAAATCATCAAATCCCTTGTTTTTTATTTGTTTTATTTCTAATATAAATCAAATTATTCGGTTGCAGATTTATTAATTATTGACAATTAGACAATCATAGGCAATTAACCATTGTCAAAGTCTTCAATAACTAGGATCACGCGTACCTCTATGTATAAACAGTCTACTCAAAATATCTGACGGTTTAACAATTTTCGCCAAGTAACGAGTATGTGCCAAATAATAAATGATTGCAGCAATGTATCTAGGAGCAGCAACCGAGGCTGCGACTTCCGATCGCACGTTCCCAATAATATCGTTTCACCGATATTCCTATAGTGGAAAGAGATAGGTGGGCTCCTCCGATGCACCGATTTTTGCTCGTTCTGAGCAGCGCCAGTTTGTGTGACGAACCATGTGATCACAATACAGTTGAAAAGCGTAACGCGCTTCGGTTGAAAGGCGAGACCAGACGTTGGCTACAATGGTACACGAAGTGTTGAGAAACCTTTTGAAAGTGACGTAAAATGACAATTTTCACGAGTGACCACCCAAAAAGAACAGGATGAAGGAGTTATTGAAATAAAAGATGCAATATTTGAAGGAGACAAAATGCTTATCTCTTTCAATGATTTACAACTGTGATAATTTTCGCATTTAAAATGCACGCTAATGTTATGACGCAAACTAGTGCCTGAAGCTCATTGGCTGAAGTCTGATGCGCGAGAGTCCATCAATCTCTTTCCACCATGGATAGTCCGAATGAGTTTGGTTCATAAATGATGTAACACAGAAGATTTCTACTTCATAGGTCGTGATTGAATCTATGTAATTGCGGTTGAATCTATGCTTCGGTAATGCGTTGTTCCAAATACATTTTGGCACGTATTTCAAATTTTTGAACTGATAAAATTGGTTTTAATTATTTTCACTATCGTCCACATTGTTTAAAAATCTGGGGGGAAATGTTAAAGAATGTTAAAAAACACTATACTCCGTTATCACGTCGAACATTTATTTCAAAAAATTTTTTTTTTCTATATGAAATTAGCGTCAGAATTGGTTGATAAAAATACCTTAAAATTTATCTATTTTCCGCCTCTCTCCAATTTTTTTTCAGTACGATACATGCATTAGAAGCCGAGAAAAAAATGAAACATGAAAAAACAAGTTTCCCGCATCTCTGAAACAGATTGCCCTAGGAGGCTGACTTTTTGCAAATCTGCGGCATTTTTTATTCTTTCATATGAGCATCGAGATTATCGATTTGGTTTCGGGGCAGTTTCCACCACCTTATTCGGCTATACCCTTTATTTAAATACTATTCGTCCCGTAAAATGCCAAATGATTTAAAATTGTACAGAGATTTGTACTGTATTAAAAGTTAACAAATAAACAATTTTCACTCTGATCGTGCAATGAATGGACAAAATGTTCATACTTAGGAATATTTCTTATTATTTTACGTCATGCGAGCGAAAAAGCTGTCATACATCGATCCAATTTTTTTTTGTCAAATTTAAATTTAAAAAAAGGCTCGGAGCCCCAGCTGACTTAATTTTTCATTAAATCCACCACTGCATGTTCTAAACATTTTACTCCCTGCATCTGTTCTATTGGGTACTTACAAAAATTCAAATCGCAACCGATACCTGCCATCTCCCGCCCAGTATACAGTAGTGTTGACATGTGGATGTAAAGACTCGTTACAGACCTATACCTTTCCACCCTGTACAGATTGGCCCAGGAATATTTCGTACCGAAGTGTCGGCAGCAGTGGAGATAACGGTTATGGTTTCTAATCGGGAGGACGGAAGTTAAAGTACTGCGACGGATAAACTTTATCTGTCCTCGTTCATTATTTATAAAAATTGAGGCGGGGAAGTACCAATGAATATTTGTTGCGTGAGAGATGTTAGATGGTGTAAATTTTTGGAATACCCAATTCATGAAGCCACGAACCGCTACTGAATATATGGTTTGGTCTTAATAAACAATATCCAACAGCACGTGCTATAAGGGAGAATGAATATACTAGAAGTTAAAAATTATATTTGCTGGAAAACATTAACTCTGATCTAGTTTCGATTTGGGGCGTTAATGCTGAGTAAATAAGAAAATAAAAAGCCTAATTATGAAACAAATGCCATAATGAAGAATAATAGTAGATTCGATGTAACAATGTGCTCCTTGCTCCCCGAATCAGAAAGAGAAGCCTAATGTTTACTGAAAAGTTGAATAAGTTTTCTAGCATAACTGACGGGCGGCTAACGGATAGCGCCCATTAAATGTTACATAACTTCTACCAACGTAAAGGCTTCCGAAGTACATATTTCCAGACAAGATACGATACATTCATAATACTGTATAAATACTCAGGGTTGCCATCTGTCCACCTTTTTTAACAATGTCCTCCCTCCTTTTTTAAATCTACATGAAAGGTCCTTCTTTTTGTTATTTTGAATTGAAAAAAAACGGCATATTTTTAAAGTAATTTCATTAATAAAGCGGACTTCATGTTTTGAGTATCTAAATTATTACTCGAATACATGGCTGCGTAATAGATCCTTAGGTTTATTGTGATATAAAACTTAATGCTTATTGTGTGGTGGAAAACGATGGTGAGTGCGGAGCGGTGAGTGTGAACTTAGCCAGCCGGAAGCTTTCATTTTTAATGACGCAAAGTCTAATATGATTTTCAAAGACCATTAATGGTTTGGAATTGTTGAGTACATTGTCTTTATATCGTGCACTATAGAAATGTAAAATGTACTCCTTTTCATTGAAATTTCCTCCTTTTTTGGATAAAATGTCATCCGCTGGTAAAAATTTCCTGGTAACCCTGAAATACTACAGAGTACTAAATTATGACAATGTAGCACATATATTGTGCATTAATGTTATAATGGAGAGGCAATAGCGTACTGAAAGGTACTAAACCTCTATACTGCGGTTTTCACAGACTTGGTCCTGATGTTTCGGCAGCTGTTCGGCCAGCTGTGACAATTCTCCAATCGGGAGCTAACACGTCACTACATATAGTACTAACACGTCACTACATATAGTTTTATATCTAAACATTACAACATATTTGAAGGTCAGACGTTGTTCTGTCCTTCATTTCTCCCTCCTTCCCCTCTCTCCGTCTCTTCCTCCCTTTCCGTGTTTCCCTCCCTCCCTCTCTCTCTGTCGCTCCCTCTGTCAAGATGTCTTTGCACCTTGAGTATATTCCTGCATGTGACGTGGACTGCCTATGTATGAAGATGGCAAAATAATTAACTTTCCAACCTTGGTTATATTTTGTTGTACTGACATTTTTTTTGGTAGTAAACAATGTAAATGAGAACAGGTAATGTTTCACATGTGACTGCGGTTGTCGTTAGCTAGTATGGCGAGTGTTCCCCTCACTTTCGGCAAATGGCACGGTTGCTGGTACACAGCTGACCGTTAAAAAAAAGCTCATTTCTCGTGGTTGCGGGTATGTTACTGACGCGAAAAATAGATAAAAATAGATTGAAGCGAGTTGTATATCGTGTCAAAATTTGAGTTCAATCGGTGCAGAAATCTTTGAGTTTTTGAAGCATACACAAACACACAATATATATATATATATATATATATATATATATATATATATATATATATATATATATATATATACCCATGACAATAAATAACAGTACAGTGGACTACGTGGAAGAATACGTGTATTCGGGACAAATAATCATTCCAAAACAGACAAGCAAAAGAAATTAATACTCTGATCTTTAACGCATGGTGGAAATTCTAGATTATCATTTATATTGAACAACAAAAAATAAGACAGCAATTAAAAGACAAACATTTGACAGCTGCGTGTTACCTGTCCTAATTTATGGAGCGCAAACATGATCTCATAATTTTAAGAGAGAAGTATGATAGAGATATGCCAAAGGAAGATGGAGAGAAAAATGCTGAATATCAATCTAAGAGATAGTCAAGAATGTTGACATTAGAAGAACGACAAAATTAAAAGACGCAGCACAAGAGGCAAAAAGATTGAAATGAAAATGGGGAAGACATATCAGCTGACTTGACCCGGAAAGATGGACTCGCACAGTCACCCAGTGGGACTCCAAGAATAGGATGGAGAAGTGTAGGAAGACAAAGAAAAAGGTGGCAAGACGAATTTGTTAGCAAAATAAGTAATTTATGGGACCGCACAGCTATAGACATGGTCAAGTGGAAAGAAGTGACTAATGAAATTCTAGAAAGGACAAATTTGTACATATATATGTAAATAGACGTTGAAATAATAGTTTAAGATAAGAGAGTGATAAGTGAAACATGCTGATGTGTCTAGCAAACTATTGTTCAACAGTAAAAAGTGCTATAGGAAAAATCAAAGGTTTTGTTAAGAAGTGGTGGACTGTATATCTATATAACATAATTGTAAATGTTAATAGGAAAACAATTTAACTTCTCCAGGTTTTAGTTCACCTGGTAAGTTGTTCTTTGTGAGCTACCCCAGATGAGAGTGGGAGGCTTTTACCCTGGCCAGGGATGCTATAGCTTTTTTAATAACGATATATAGATTCGGCCAACAAATGAATTCAGTTTGGCGTCCTAATAAAGTAGGGTACTTTCGAGCTGCCCTTTTGTGCCTAACCAGTAAATATATTTAAACCAGTGGTAGGAGAGCTTGAAAGTTTCAACTACGGACTGACGGTTTAGGAATCCTAATTCCCAGAGAAGAAAACGACCAATAACAATATTTTATATTTTTGCATATTTCGGCAATATGCATAATTAGGATTGTTGTATTTTTCACATGGGCGAGAAAAATTTGGATTACCAGATTTATACATATGCTACATAAATGCGATTCGTTTACCCCAACCTTAACGACACACTCGTATTCGGATATTTTCAAAAGTCGTTCCTGTTATATACGTCTTCTCAATTTATACTATTATTATGAATGACGATTAATATTAGCCACAAGCATATTCGAGCATATAACGATGTTTTATAGAATGTCGCTGCAGTTCCGTCAGCGTATCGGCCTCTGACAGTTCTCGCCACGTGCTGTAGGACCGTCATGTGGTCGGCTCGACCAATAGCCTTGCGAGGATTTGTTTACGTCGCCATAGCCACGTATCAGCGTTGCCGCTCATCTGCCAAACACACGAGGTCCCACGAGAAGCACGCAAGAAACCCGTTCTCGGTCGAAACGTGCCTCCGATGAGCATCGGGTTTGTGCGTTAAGGTTGCGGCAGAGGTTATGAACGTGACCTCCTGGCATGTCCCCGGCTAAAGTGTCAATTTGAAATTTCATTTGTCTATCGTGTCGGCACTACCATATACGGAGTCAATTTGGCAAAGGGGCTCAAGGAGGCTTCGATGTTGACGGTACTGTACTTTTACCAGTAGGGCCGGAAGGAAACCGTACAACACAAATTGGTTACATAAATTACCACTCCTTTTCCACGAAAAAATTAGCTTCGTAATTTAGTCGCTGCGAAATCTTTTTGGTGTAGACTAAAAATAATTTTGCGAGAGTAAATTAAAACAAAATTCCAAACTTATTTTCACAATTTTTCTGCCGTCACCAACGCAATTGTTTCCCTTTTAATTTCGCGGCGCGAAAGGCCCTAGTTCATCAATGCACGGCGTACTTCGCGTTGCACTAAATATTACTACCGCTTGTGCATTCGCGTAAAATTACTAACTGTACATATTTTCCAGTTGTTAACAAATAATAAGTTCATTTCATGTACCGGGTTCACTACTGCATCGATGAACGCCGACCAGGATGGCCGAGGTGGCCAGAGCGTGTGCCGCCGCAGCGCCTCGGTCGGAAGGGACGCGGAAGTCTCATGTGTGAATGTTCTCGCGGAAGACCTTGCGAGTCTGCTGACCACAGAATGAGCCCGCAGTGTGTGTGTCAGTGTCTAGTGTAAAGGCTAATGTGTGTTCCCATGAGGGACATGTGTACCCGGCGCGAATAATCGAAAAATCGGCATCCTCTGAAGCTAGAAAAGCCTCCGGAATTTACGCACATATTTATCTGCATCAATGTACAAATGCGCACTATGTTCGATTTCCACTTGGCCGTACGTTTTAAAATTGAGCGTTTTCTTTTCACAAAAACTTAGTCTATTTGGTTAAATAATATTTCCTTCAGCAAGTCGTAGCAGAAAATAAGTCCGGAATTGTACAATTTCAGATCCGCAAAAAGAGCAAAACATTGCACTATATTACGCCCCTCTAACTTCGAATCTCTTTGGTTCAGAATAATGCAAATTATCGTCTGAAAACAAGACAAGTGACATCTAAAAAATCATTTTATAGGGAAGTGAAAAAAACATCAACTTCGCGAACTCACTGGGCATTTACACATGTGTGTGTGTTATTCAAAAACAACTTAAAATGGTATACGCTTCAATTTCAATGAATTACAATCGATATTCTCATTATCTTTCACCCAAACACTGGTTAAACAAGGTAGGTATCTATAAATGAGATTCCCTTGAATACAAAAGATTCTGCAAGCCAAAAATAAGAACTTACTCAGAAATTTCAGAAGCAAAAGTATTTCACTAAATAAATAAATAATAATAAAAATAATTACTGAGTCACTGAACAATTATAATTTAAAATTTGAATTTCATCACTTATGAGTACCAAACGACTACCATAAAAAAGAACACACACTAGTCTTAACTAGACTCTTACATCACATCTCATTTAAATGCATTTTGATAGTAAAATTATGAATTTTCAAATGCTGCAACACATTTCAATTTTGAGAAAGTTCTTGACACTGCACTAATTTTACATTATTTCAACTACTGAAATGTTATCCCAAACTTTTTTGAGGTACAATTAGTGAGAGATATAAGAGTATAAAAAGTATCTACTTGAAGGAATGACAAAGGATTGTAAATGAAAAAGTTTCAAGAAATGGGAATTCAAATATTAGAATGATAACAGAACAGAATTATGGAGAGAGAATTAGAAAGTAATGGTTCATGGGGAGGATCGTACAATAATTTATGTAAATAAAGGTTAATATATATTATAAGAAACTGGCAAAGGTTTGCAGAGGGGAAGTAATATTAGACTTGTAGGTTAAGATTATGTGTGTGTGTAAGAGGAGGAAATATAATTGCACATGGGTAGGCTAGAAGATAAATCTCATAAAAATGCAAGTGAATTTATCTGTAACCTGAAAGAGCAAAAGCTGGGGGGGAAAAAAGGAGAAGAGTTAAAAATGTGCACAATCCAGCTTTTGTAATTCTGCGGGATTCTTTCATTGCACCAATTTAAAAATGGTTTTTATTTTAACAGTGGCTGCAATTAAAACTCATTAAGAAATGATTTCTTTAAATTTTTCCACATAGCTTTCAAAACTTTTATAATAAAAAATGGAGAAACAAAAACCTGCATGCAGCACTTTTCTCATAAAACATTAACACAGACATTAAGAAGCAGTTTTAATTGAAAGTATATTTGGAAGCAAATCATTACTAAAATCTACAATAAATGTGTATTTGAAACCATAAACAAAGAGAGAAGAGCATTTGAAGGATTCAAAGTGTAAATTAACCTTTACATAAATGTCTCTCCCAAGTCCATCAAATAACTTGGAAGTTACTTTCACTTTGTACTGCTTAAAAATTTACACTTAATATTTTTTCAACATCTTGGCTGCATTAAAGGGATTTATAAAAAACATTTTATTGAACCTCAGAAGTTTCTTACTGAATGTTTTTTTTTATGGTGCAGCTTAGAAAAACACTCAGTATGGTATTATTACATAACATTTCATAAATCATACAAAACGGTGACTAAAATAACTAGGCTTGAAATCAATTTCCCCAGTCTCCCAGAAAAGCAATCGGGTTAAAAAAGATTGAAAAACCTTTGTAAATTCCATTTACATTTTAATTATTTTAAATTAATTAACAAATCTTACAATTGTCTTCAAATATTAATTGAAAACTCAGCGAATATGATACAAACTACATTTTCTAGTATTGACAACTCAATTTCATTGCAATAACATGGAAACAAATACGAAGGCAACACAAATAAAAAATAAATTTTCAGTAAAGAGCAAACTTATTTGTAATTTACCTACATGTTACTCATTTGTTACTTTAGAACCAAAATATAATACTAGAAATTTATATCAATAATTATTATGAGTTTGAAATCTTAAAACAAGGGGGTGGGCAGGGGAGGGAGAGATTAATCCTTGGACGCACCATATGTATATATACTTGGCAGTATTCAGTATTGAATAAATTTTTGTTTGACTGTTTGAATGATGAATATCAATACTTTGCATTAACTGAATTAAAAAAATAATCTTCCCAAGAAAATCCCAAAATACTCACTGGGACATTGGTTTTTTACCCTCAGTGTTTTCCAACCTTGAAGATAATGTTAAATTTCATTGTGTAAATGGGATTATTTCATGCTTTTCCAGCCAGTCCAATAATAGGTTTCACGACTCTTTATAAAAAATCAAAGTGTTAAAACACACTAATGATATTGGAAATAAAGCACCATTAACATCATAAATAATTCAACTAAATCCTTCAATTTTCTGCATTCATTCACTAACTCCAAAGTGTGAAAATTTTGTCATAATATGGACTTCAAAATAACAGAAACAAAAAACAAAACTTCCAAATTATTTTTTGGATGATCACATTCACTTCAAATTATCAAAATAATCCAATAAATCACCCAATTTAGCATAAAAATACACAAATAAATAAATAAAATGGATTGTTCATGCATGGGCGAATTGACAAAGGTAGATAATTAAAAATAGCTATCAATATTTAATTAAATATATATCCTCTACATTCCCTGCAAAGGAAATGAAAACTTTACCTATAGAATTGATTACATTAACGGACCTGTATTTTCAAATAAAAACACAAGTAAATTTCCTGCATTAGTAGCACTTTCCTCACAATATTGTACAGAAAGGATTAAGCACTTTCCAAACACTTAGATGTATAGAATATCTCATAACAATTTACACTCATTACATTTCTCATATTTTACTGAAATTACTCTTCATACGTATCTCTTCACACATCATATAGAAAAATATTAATTTCTATTTAGTATTTTCCACATTATTGCAAACTTGAATCCAATCTAAATACACTGTGCATATGTTTACATTGGCTGATGCATAATGTAACATGCCACGAATAATAACACAAATTCCGAAAATTTCAGCCCAAACATTTGAGTTCCAATGTACAAGGCGTTTTATCAAATTACAATGCAATGAAAATGAAGAATCAATATTAATGTTCTGAGAATGCCAGGTCATAGAATCGCATATTTCTCATTTGCTTGCAATATTTACCACTAACGAAAATTATAATTGCATAAATCATTAGCCACGATCTCAATATGAAATTATGTTACTTTAACTTTTCTTATAAAAATTCGCTGGAGCGTGAACACGAACTTCGTAGTAACGTAGGTCATATTAATTACGATATTTTTCATTTAACAACAAAAATATAACCTGCGCGTAGGGTGTACTGCAGATAAAGCTACTATTATAACTAAACAATCCTGTTACATTCTCTCGT
The DNA here is from genome assembly GCA_011170035.1 of Teleogryllus occipitalis. Taxonomy (NCBI): domain Eukaryota; kingdom Metazoa; phylum Arthropoda; class Insecta; order Orthoptera; family Gryllidae; genus Teleogryllus; species Teleogryllus occipitalis. The sequence goes on from BLKR01009525.1 coordinate 26,460, forward strand.
GATAATAAAAGATGTATACATCTTATGCAATCTGGTAACGATAGGCCTAAAATTAATTTCTCGACAAAATACATAGAAGGCTTAAAGACTCTTTCGGGAAGATAACAGTTTCATCAGAAAATAATTGGACGCAAACTATATTCAAGCATTCGTTGCCGTGATCATTGTTTTGCCTTTAAAAGTATTGTTATTATTTACAGTGTCACCACACTCACCATCTGACTGCTACGTATGTGCAAGAGAACAGAACCGATTCGCACTTCCCTTGATAGCCAAAATAGCAAATAAAGCACAGCAAAAAAGTGTTTTCACTCACCAAGATTCAACAACAGAAGCTAGTACAAACTAATCCACACCAACGCCGACAGAACGAAAACAAAATGGTCTCCATGTAAATAGTCACTCGAGTCAATCAGTAAAATGGTTTCAGATTTACACACAGCAAAAATTACAACTACACGATAGCATTACTTCTTTGTTCTTTACTTTCCAGATATTGTAACACGATTCTCTTCTAACACACCCCACAAACGTATATGCTTTACACGAGCAGATCTCAAGATCAACATCTCTCACGTAAACCAACACCACACTACAGTGATCACGTAGCCCCGAACAACATGACAAAACACAAACGCACCGCACTCCACTACAGGAGTATTTTTTATTGTCTATGCACACTTGTATAATACAGCAGCTCTACAGCCTTTTATTCAATAAAAATTACATCACTTTCAATCCACACTTCATCCACGAACTACATAACAAGCACACTAGCGGACCTGACCGTGACCACTACTTTCCCAATGCGATTGTAACTTCGCCGGTGCACAGACAGAGTACTAGGTCTGGGGGACGCGTTTACCAATATTTTTTGTATTGTTATATACTAAAAATTAGAAATATCAATATTCTCTAGCAAAACTAAAATTATAGACGCCATTATTTTCATGTCATTTGCAATCCTATTGTATTTAAAAATAAAGCAGCAGAAAATTTACCTAGTGACCCGTTCAGTGCTATTTTTAGAAAAGTTGAGGGCCAGCGTTAAAAGTGCAGGCATGCATTTCACAGTTTGGTGGGTTCATTAGGAAGAATCGTGTAGATATTAAATATTTCAATTCATATCTGTTAAGTATCAAAGGCAGTACGAACGATGTTTGTAAAGAGTCATTTGAAGTGTATGAGTCAATAGACGCGTGTCACCTAATTGTTATAAATAAGTTCCATAGTGATGTCTCTTTGCTAGAGAATCTTCATATGAATCAAGTGTTCATTATATGATAATAACAGTATAAACATGAGTAGTAAAGAAAAGATGTTACTTATTGCTAATACAAAGAAGGTCAATACAAGACAAAGAGTTTCTTGCTCAAATGACAAGTCTTCTACCTATAGTCATATTTATTTTCTAGCAAACTATCACAGTGGAATACCTTATTGGTGACTTTCACAAAGTAAATATCACAAGATACTGCCCCAAATTATTGTATCCAAAGATGACCGCGCTTGCCGCGCATTTAAATGTTCAAGGTGACACTGCGCAGACGAGCAATCCTGCTTCTGCGCTCCGTTTTTTTGTGATGTTGTTTTGAAGGAATATATTGTGAAGTGTCAATACTTTATTTTGAGGTCGGTGACTGTCTATATACTTCATGAATTATTTATTTACAACTTATGAACACAGTTTAAAATTTTTAAACAAAAGTAGTTTTTGGAAAATTCGTCTTGTCTAGTTCGAGATACGGATAAAGTGCAAATCTGACTAATTCCGAATTATCCGGTGGATATTCACATCATCCAAAATAGGCGGATAAAGTCTATAGTACGTACACGTTCGAAGCATACTTCCGACTTTCTGCAATTGAAAAGCAGCGAGAACCAAGTAGTAAAATGGTCGGGAAAATCACGGTTATCTTGCCAATTTTGAAATTACAAATCAGTAGTGCCAGTAGATTTTTTGAAAATGTATATGCGCATTTGAAAATGCATATTTCGAGGATGGGAACATAATTTCATATTCTAACATTTGACAATATTTCAGCATGTTGTTGTTGTTGTTGTTGTTGTTGTTGTTGTTGTTGGTGTTGTTGTTGGTGTTGTTGTTGTTGGTGATTGTGTTTTGACATCCCTATTTACATAATATTCTCAGCCCTGAAGGCGGCCCTCGGAGGTCGTGGCAGCGCCTGAGCCAACTCCCCTATGCCTCCTCTGGACGGATCGCAGCGCTGTGAAATCGCGACACTATTGAATAACCGACCTCGGAGTATTGTATTAAGTGTGGTTCCCGCGGGAAGCAATGTGCCAACAGCTGCTCTGGACGCTGGTCACCGGGCCACGGTCAGACCACTGCTTTGTGCAGGCCTCACTTGAAGTTGGTGTATTGCTCCTTTCGCGGTCTGGATCAAAACAAGCTTCAAAACGCCCCCCTCCCCCCACACTCTCTCTCTCTCTCACACACAAGGACGAATTTAGACATAGGCACGGGATGCACGTGCCTACGGCGGCATACTTTTAGGGATGGCAAAAATTGTAAACTAAAATTGCGTCTAAAGCACTTGCCGCCCCTTGGGGTAGGCACTGCCTACCCTATTAAATATATACTAGTTTAGTACATTTCATAATAATAAAAAAATTAAATGATTTACAATTTTAATTATTTAACAATTTTTTAACAATTTTCGCGGCACGAGTCATATTTCCATTTCAAGCGTTTTCTATTAGCCCGTGCCCCTAGCAATGTCTCGTCTTTTCCGGCAGGGACATGCTCCTACCCTCTCAGGGTAGGCACGCCAGACCGCTGCCTCACTTTGCACTGTATTCTGAGAAAAGGCGTAAGCGTAAAACGTAAAGCAGGCGAGCGTAAAACAGTAGGCTGCCCAACGAGAGAATGATGTAAACAAACCTGAATGTATCCCTCCGCCTAAACGCGTGGTCCCGCGCGACTACTGTCGTATCACTAGCTGTCAGCGCTGGGCTGTTGGCGATCTCGAATCCATCCACACGTTACACAATATCCTTCTATCGCAATATGCAGGATGCACAAGAGAAACAGACGACTGCTTGATAATTCGGGATAGAGATCATATCACTCCTAAGAATAATAATGCTTAATATTATTTCTAAAGTTATTATAAAAATTGTTGAAAAGATGACAAAACATTTGCACACAACACACATGCGAGCTGGTCTTCTCTCAAACATATCATAGAGACTTATTACAAGCAAACCCAGTAATCTATCATTGATTTAACATTAAATTTATTCGTTACTTACTTGAAAAAAGTCGTTCATTCTTAAACTGAGAATGGTTCCATCGTCTATCAATTCGAAATTTCGTACTCTTCTTGCATAATGAATAGAATTTAAAATAGCAGTTGTTTCGCCACATTCTGTCCGCTTTTCTCGGGAATATTTTAGAATTTCAGGCTCTGACGGCAGTGGAGATGTTTGTTCAGTAATGGATGGCACTCTAGTGAAAAATACATTATACAGAAAACACTCAATAGCCACGTCACGTACCCAAAATTTTAAAATATTTTCTTGACACTAATGCGATTTGATTACGTAGGCTTCCGCGGCCGGAGTATGTCTCTTGGCTGTCCGGGTCTCTTGGCTGCCAATTTGGCAGTACGCTCTGAGGAAGGCCACAATATGTTGGCCGAAACGTCAGCTACGAGAAAATCGACGCGGCTTGTCCCGGACAGCCAAGAGACACACTAATGCGATTTTTTTGCGCTTATTCATTCTGCACAACTCGTATAGCTTGACTGTTACGAGTACACATGTTACGCGGCCTGCCATTACATCGAAAGTACATCTTCGCTTGGTATGTATCTTCATTTATCACTCTCGTTTGAATTAACACATATCATGTAAGGTACATTTACACTTATTTGAGACGATTACATCTGATTTCTACTGTATTTTATGAGAAATTACTTGAATTTTAAGGAACTATTTTATTACGTTTGTACTTGAAGATCGAGGAAGAACGCGTGTATCGCGGATTTGCAACCAATCAGCGAATGCCTACCCAAGTGGCAATGTTTATATCCACTTCGTTCTCTCGTTGGATAAATTCATTTAATAGCATACTGTGTCAATACTTGGCGCATGCGCGTTGTGAGTAGCTAGCCGTAATTCTGCCTGCCCGCGCGGAAGACTCTGATCTCCCACTCACATGCAAAGCGCGTAGCACGTGTATTTACTGTTTTGTTGAGTTAACATGCGGAGAAAGTGATTATCCTTTAGGCTAGGAAGTATTTATTTTTTCATTTTAAAATAAAATGCTGCATTTTATTAGTGTTACTTGATGTTTTATATTTGTATTTGATTTTACGTTAATATTATGACACAGTGAATGAGCTACTACGAGCTTTCCGTTTTCTCGTCTCGATATAGAAAAGAAACAAATTTTGAACAATGGTCGACCAATGTTGATGTTGATGTTGAAAGGGGTTGTACTTCGTGCTAGCGAGAACGCGCACACGCACGCACACACAAGTGCAACAGTAGAGAATTTTTAAAAAATGTTGATGGAAAGTAGTAATTTTGTCGACGGATGACATCATCGTGCACTATCAAGTTTACTTGAAGGAAGTAAAATGTGAAAAGAAATTTCAACTTGAGCAACACTCATTTTTTGCACACACTTTTTCAGCTCAGAAGACAAAGAACAGCATATAACAACACATATTTTACGCAGATTAAACCGAAATCTTCTGTCAATACATGTTGAACATGTGTTGACATGTCTTTGTAAGGCTTTAGTGCGTAGCAACATTCCATGGAGTAAAAAAAGAAAACAAGTTGCGACTTCTGCAAACAGTTACGCGACATGAAATATAGTTTGTAAACCAGAAAATCCCAGATAAATAAACGATAAGAAAATATTACATACTTCCGCTGTATTAATCTACTCTGGAGTCAATCTGTTCTGTCGTCGATGGGAACTGTGTCTGAATGTCAAAATGGCATACTAAGTAGCAAGTTTCATAATTGGTAAGTGACATCCAGATGAACCGGGAAAACATCTTTAAGCTTATTAAGTACTAGAGAAAACCAACCATAGCATAATAGAGATTTGTAAATTATTTTTCTGCAATTACTGTGGCTAACCGATGTTGACAAAAATTGTTGTACGGTGCTTGTACTCGCTGTGCTTTCCTTACACTTGACGAAGACCGTGGACCATGATGTGAGTTCGGCGATCTGCTTACGGCCAATGTGGGATTTTCATCAGCCACACGAGAAAAACACACTTAAAACTAGTTTTTCAACACGTATGAATGAGCTACTTCTCTTAAGTTTTGTAAAAGACGACCCCGCCACAGGATCCACCATTATAAAGTGATAGGTGCGCACAAAAATTAAAATTATTAAAAGCCGATCTTGCCGCACTCGGCGGAGAGCCGACTGCTCTATTCCTCTGATGTCCAACGAAGGCTGCATTTGAAACTTTTGTTATGAGTCAACCGCCGATATAACTGTCAACACCGGACGACGGGTTTAAGGTTTCTTCACCCCTCCCCCATTACACGACGCCTTCGCCTTCGGCATATTTTAGAACAATGGTCGTATTCAAAGTTTCCAGTAACAGTTTTCAGTTTTCTGGTAGTATAATCGTTTTTCTTTCTCTAAACCCCTATTGTGTTTTCAAATTTGCATTTAAATAATGATATTTATAATTTTGACAAGATCTATTTTTCAGAGGCGAAACGTTACACGTACACACACGCAAATTCAAGCAAACAAGCTGTATTAAGCACGTGCATTTGTTTACAACAGGATCATTCTAAGGATGAACAGACCATTGTTGCGTGAAATATTTGTCTTTTCTTTTGCTATTGTCTGTACCAACGGTTGCAGGCCTAGGCTGTGGTTTCTGTCGCCTGCCGGCGAATTGCGAATAACAAAAGCACAGTCATGCAAATAAGGTAAAAACAACACTGAATACGTATAGCTCAGGAAAAAATGAGTCCCACGTACATCAAAATGGGTCCCACGCGTATGGTAACATGTGAGGGCATTGGCCGCGATGCACCTCTGCACACATCCCAAAGCGCCGGCGTTTAAATTACCGACAGTCGCATCTCCAAGCACAACCTTGGGAACGTTGACGGTTGACGTCGCATACACATGTTCCTCGATGGACGGTCTCGGTACCAACACTTTGACGCGGTAATATGGTTCCCGAAGCGTGCGTACGAACGCTACGGTGCAGAAATACGTTGCAAGAGGTATAAAACCAATTCAGGTCTCCCTATCTTTCTCGTTCTCTCTCTCTCTCCCTCTCTCTCTCTCTCTCTCTCTCTCTCTCTCGCTCGCTTTCTCGCTCTCGCACTTTTTCGCGCTCTCTCACGCCCTCTCTTTCTCACAAGACCTCTCTCTTTCTCGCGCGCTATTTACCTCGCGCATTCTCTTTCTCGCACTCTATCTCTTGCGCTCTCACTCGCGCTCTCTCGCTCTCCCTCCCCTTCTCTCTCTCCCTCCTCCTCCTCCTCTCGCTCTCCCTCCTCCTCCTCCTCTCGCTCTCCCTCCTCCTCTCGCTCTCACTCCTGCACTCTCTCTCTCGCCCTCTCCCTCTCTCGCGCTCTCCCTCTCTCTCTCGCGCTCTCCCTCTCTCTCGCGCTCTCCCTCTCTCTCGCGCGCTCTCTGTCGCGCTCTCCCCCTCTCTCGCGCGCGCTCTCCCCCTCTCTCGCTCTCTCTCGCTCCCTCTCACTCTCGCTCTCTTTCTCGCTCTCTCTCTCTCTCGCGCGCGCTCTCCCCCTCTCTCGCTCTCTCTCGCCCCCTCTCGCTCCCTCTCACTCTCTCTCGTTCTCTCTCTCGCTCTCTCTTTCTCGCTCGCTCTCTTGCGCGCTCTCTCGCTCGCTCGCTCGCCCTGTCTCCGCTCTCTCTCTGTCGCGCGCGCTCTGTCTCGCGCTCACTCTCTCTTTCTCTCGCTCGCTTGCTCGGTCGTGCGCTCTCTCTCTCTCTCTCTCTCTCTCTCTCTCGTTTGGTGTGCTCTCACGATCTGGAACACTGAGGCTGCTCCGATCACACAAAATGATTTTCTCATAAGGAAATACGTATACGTCAACTGTCGTAAGCAGTGACGCAGCACGAGAATGAGAGTTGAGTATGATAATTCGATTGATACACACAGCATGAGAGTAGGCGGAATAACAAATCAAATATTTGAATTTTTCACTCAAAATCGAAACTTTTTGATTCTGTAATTTTTCTTGAGAGGGAATCAAACGAATATCTATACATCTCTCACATGTTCGGACGCTGCATTTTTTCTTTCAATTTCTGCACGCATTGAAAATTAGAAATGAAGATGATGTAAATGTCACAGAACTCAAATAAAGCATACTTCGCGTTCATTGGCGCTAAACTAGCAACAAGTGTTGCGACATTGGTGAATTTCCCCCTAGTTTTGGTGGATTGTTGAGATTAGTGGGCTGTTTGTGGGGTTTAATTATTTGGAGAGAAAGTTTTTAGGATTCGTATTATATAATAAAAATGTGTTTGCACGAAAAATATACTTATAAACTATATTGGCACGAGCTTAAGATCGCTACTTCATTCACAATCGCTGCTGAATCGAGTATTCAAAAGTAAGATAACGTATTCTGTATTATTTAAGCATTTAAATCTATTTTAAATTACGTAATATAATTGAAGTAAATGTTAATATTACTTTATCTTGTGATTAATGTTTAATACATTTTAATATATTTGACAAATAAATTAATTTATAATATTGCTTTTTACTATGTAACTTAAAAAATACGTAGAAAGAACTTTGGGGGATTATTTCAAAATCTAGGGAAATACATCTTACTGGTGGAATATCAACATTACAGTCTGGCAACACTGCTAGCAACGCATCGCAACCTACCTCAAATACTCGACAAATATTCAACCTTCCCAGCGCTAAATAATCCAGTGACCTCGGCGATAAGAAAGTGCCGCAATGCCCGCGCGGCGCGGCAATGTAGCAAATTGTGTGAATCAGGCTACCGAAGACACTTGCCTAGTTGCGTCCGAGCACGGGAGACTGTTGGGTAAATAATGTGTCCACCGTTTCTTAAATTGTTTCTTCCATATTATGAATATGATTTTATACATATTTTGTACAATCGTTACAATACATATTTTGTAACGTTTAATTTCCTCGAAGACTTTCTCTTTCGGAAGAGCTGGATCTGCCATTCTTCATGAAATTATATATATATATATATATATATATATATATATATATATATATATATATGTATGTATGTATGTGTATGTGTGTATGTATGTGTGTGTATGTATGTGTGTGTTTATGTATGTATGTGTTTATGTATGTGTGTATGTGTGTATGTGTGTGTGTGTGTATTTAAACGTTACTTCCGACGCGAAATTAAGGAAAGCGATATTGAAGTTGAGGAAAACATCGCTTGTCGCACATTACAGTTATTTAAATGTACCAAGGGTTTTATATGTACTATTCATTCAATATATTAATAGTATATTATGCAAATGGTCTATAATGTTTTGGTTAATTTTATTGCATAATTACATATTTTGAAAACAAGCGACGTTAGGAGTGAGTTTTCGAATTTGTACGAATGAAATATAGCAACATTATGAACGAATTACTCGATTTTTGTATTATACATTTATAAAAAAAAAACAAATTTAATTTTGGACACATTTCAAAAACGTTTCAGTTGGCAACAAAGTATTATGACGTCACGCAGAGAGCACGGGCGGTGGGCGAGGCGGTGAGACCGAGCGCTGACGTCGGACGGTGAAGACGAGCGGTGTAGATAGGCAGTGAGGGCGGTTGGGGACGACGCGACTGACGAAAAGAACGGGCTGTGCCATAAAATGCCCTTTTATGAACGATTTCTTGCAACGCAAATAGTCGTTTACAATGCTGGTATACAAAAATTTTAAAAATGGTGTTTTTTCCTTCCTTTTGGGCCCGCAGTTCGGACTGATGCTTTCGCCAGTCATTTTGGGTAGCTCCAGGTTCACGATAGCATGCATTACATAGCCACGTAAATGATTGCACACAAATTAGCATGTAGATTATCCCCCAATCGGATGAGGTAATTTATGCCATTGAAACCGACTTAGATGGCTCAGGGTATCAACTGATGTCACTGCAGTGTCTCTAACCGGGAGGTCCTAGGTTCGAGTCCTGACAATGGTAAGATTTTCGACACTAGCTTTTCAGGGAGGTTATGTATAGCCGCTGTGTGAAGTAGAATTGCAGCGGTCGGATGCTCTTATCGTTAGTTTTCTGTGGTTCTCCTATCAACACCGGGCGAATACCGGAGCAGTACCCTAGCAAACTGGCCACGGACCGCGCGCGGTCTTGCCTAAGATCGCCTCTTAATTATACACACTTACACGTACATGCACTGCACTACTACATATGTCGGGACACCAGACGGGAGCTTAGAGATGGTCCCGGCTGGGAAGGTGCCCCGCTGGTGGGAGATACGGGAGAAAAAACCTGGTTGGAGGAAAAACCCGCATACCGACCAGTGCCAGATCTTGTCATCCGGAAGGAGATCACGACCTCACGCGATAAAAATATACACTACAATTACGGGATCAATGACCTTAGCCGTTGACGCGCCCAGATTCACTAATCAATAAAAAAACATTGAAGTCTGTTACAGATATGAACGCTATACAGGAACTAACGGACTCAAGTTTGTAAATCGAGCCGGTCGCCGAAGTTTATAACTCAGTCTGTTATTTGAGAAATCGATCGTGTCTCGTTCAATACTTTTGTCCTTCTTATAAGAAAAAAACTATTATAAATAAGAAATACCATTTCTTGTAGAAAGATTATTCATCCGTCATTTTTTCTTCAACTCAACTCATTTGTTTTGATAGTTGTTAACGGACGGATGAGTGTAATAGTATTAAACGTCTTTAGACCGATAGACACCAAATAACAGACGCGGTTGGTTTGTAAACCGAGGCGATAGCGAGTTTTGTAACCAACCAAGTCTGTTGTTTGTGTTATCGGGCGTGTGTCGTTCAATACTTTTCGTAATACCATCTTCTTATAAGAAAAATAATGTAAATAAAAAATGTTCTTTCCTTTGCTTACGTAGGAATACAACGCCCCCTTCTATATCGATTCAGACTCGAGTCCAAGACCAACTATAATATTGGTCTTGGCGAGACATTTCGATTGGATTGTTTAATACGTGGTGGCTTTGTTTGGCACCATTAACAAGATAAATTTCCCACAAAATTTGAGATGGATATTCCAGAAGATCTTGTGGAGACAGCGAATAGAGCTAATTTCGATTTGTTACCAACAAAAACGAAATTACGGCATGAGAAGTTATACGAAGATTTCAAATATTGGCGTCAATGCAAAAATGTAAATGAGGTGAATGAAACGGCAATACTGGCGTATGCTAAAGAAAAATCTGAGAGATATTCTTTCACATCGTTGTGGACAAAATTCTCAATGTTAACATTGTTTATTAGTCAACGAAAATGTTGATATATCAAGGTTAGTATTCCACATTTTTCATTTTTATGTTTCAGTTAAAGTTTATTTAGTAACTGACATGTGATTTGATTTTATAGATTCGGAAAACTATACGTATTTTTGAGAAGAAAATCCGAAGGTTATATTGCCAAAAAGGCGACGATTTTATCCAAAGAACATATCAGAAAATTTTTACTGGAAGCAAATGATTACTTGAAGCTACTTAAAAAAAGTTATTGTAATTTTTGATATTTTTGGGGTTTGCCGACGAGACGAACGTTTGTCATTGACTATTGATGGCATAAAAACCACGAGCAACGGAGTGCTTGTTGCACAGAAATGCACAAAAAAATATAAATAAAAAATAGGATGTTTGTTATTCCCAAAGACGGTCTTCCATTCAATGCATACGATTTACATGCTGACCTACGTCTATCTGACCTAGAAACTAGACCCTTTTTCATAGATTATAGAAACGGAAAATGCACTAAACAAGTTGTGGCTTAACTTGTTAATTCCTTGACGGCCGGTGACCATTAAGATTACCTTTTCATTCCTCTATTGGGTTTCGTTACGCAGAAGTGTTTACAGCACAGTATTACTAAAAATCCTTAACGGAGGCCGGTCGTTAAAGAGTGATGTTTTGTTCCTTTGTTTAGTCGCGGTAAGTGATTAAAATGGAATAAAATTACGAAAAAAAAAATTATTACCGGGAGCGGTAGCTCAGTGCATCAACTGATGTCACTGCAGCGCCTCTGACCGGGAGGTCCTAGGTTCGAGTCCTGACGGCGGCAGGATTTTCGATACTAGCTTTTCAGCTAGGTCGAATTCAGTCGCTGTCTGGAGGAGGGTTCTAGCGGCCGGCTGCTCTGATCGGTAGTTTTCCGTGGTTTCTCCGATTAACACCAGGCGAATGCCGGAGCAGTACCCTACCAAACGGGCCACGGACCGCGCGCGATCTGTCCTTCCTCTTCCTTGTCATCTCCTCTCCCATTACACACACACTTACACTAACATGTACTACACTACCACATATTCCGGGAGACCGGTCGGGAGCTTAGAGCTTGTCCCGGCTTGGGCGGTGCCCCGCTGGTGGGAGAGTCCAGGTTAGGGGGAAACCCCACTAGCCGATGGTAGGTCGGTGCCGGATCTCGCCATCCAGCGGGGGAAGATCACCGCCATCACCCGAGAAAAAACATGCACTACACTAACGGGACTAATGACCACAGTAGTTGACGCGCCCGGAAACACGAAAAAATCAATCAACGAAAAATTATTATAGATATTTGTATTCAATATTTACTATATATTGTATATTCAATTAAGGGTACCGTACATTGATTTGTTCTTTTAAAGTTATCTACATCCTTACTAAAATAAATACCAATAATATTGCTCAATAAATATTTTTTCTTTCTCGTATATCTTAAATAGAGAAAGCTGTAAAAATGTTTGTCGTTATTTGACAGATATGAAATACATATTAAGGGGGTTCCTGAGAACGAAAATTTAATTTTTTTTAGCTTTTCCGTCCGTCCGTTGTAAATAACACTAGAGTTCAAGGAAGAGTCTCGCCAAGATGAATGATCTCCGATCGATCTGACTGGTGTCATGGCTCCTCAGATTTGAATCGGATACTTGAATTTTTAGAGGTACTTCATACAAAGGTTCTACATTTTCAACGATTTTCTCAAAAATGGTTCCAATTTTTTTCTTTAAATTTTTTGTTCGATTAGAACAAAGAACACTTATACATATGGTATAATCCCGATTTTCAGCAAAAATCTCTGAAAATTTGAAAACTACAAAAATTGAATATTTTTTAATCTTTCCTATAACTACATTGTTGAAGATAAAGAGCTTTCTTAATGAAATCTGTTCTTCAAAATTAGACCTTTAATTAACGTCATTTATAATTTTTTAAACGCTGATTTCGAGATATTTTCAGTGAATTCCAAAGAAACTGTCAAAAGCTTTGTTTCTTTCCAGTTCCAATTTTTTCTTAACATATTTTGTTCGAAAAAACAACAACACAATTTACTCAATAATATGGCATTAGTTTAATTTACATTAAATCTACAGAATTTCGAAAATTACAAAAGTTCAAATATTTTCCGTTTCCTTCGTACAACTACATTATTAAAAATACTAATAAATATTTATTTTACAATGGAATTTATTCCATAATATTATATCTTTAAATGTTACGTTTCTACTTTTTAAAAATACTGTTTTTTTTCGCGTAATTAATTAATTTTGAGATATATAGTGACAAAGTTCAATTTCCCCCCATTACTTACACCTTTAATATGAAAGTTGGGGTTTCCTTATTTTATTATAATCTATTCCTCCAAATGAGATCTTTATATTACTTCAGGTACCGTATTTCCAAAATATTAGAAGTTTTCGCATAAATTTGAGTTATACTGTTTGAGTTTTTTCAAGTGATGACAGAAGTGATGACAAAATTCAAAATTTATTGCTTATTTATCCTTGAAAATCGATTTTATTACATGGGAGTTTTTTTTTCTCCCTTTCAAAATTCAAAATTTATTGCTTATTTATCCTTGAAAATCGATTTTATTACATGGGAGTTTTTTTGTTTTTTTTTTTCTCCCTTTCAAAATTCAAAACTTTAGTAGTATATGATTTAGTGTAGGGATCACAGAATTTTGAAAATGTGCACACAATTCACTTTTCCCCATAGCCCGTCATACGCAGTTTTTAACTGTTTTTTGACGTAAATAAATAAATAAATAAATAAATAAATAAATAAATAAAGTGTTAATAGAATTGAGCAGACTTGCCTCAACTGGCCTCAGATGAGCGCCAGCGCCAATAATGGCTTACGGCACCTCTTCGAGCTAAGACGGCAGTTGTACGGAATATTGGTAGCTTGGAGGGGTGAGGTATAGACTGTAGAGTAATAAAAATAGTAATAATAATAATAATAATAATAATAATAATAATAATAATAATAATAATAATAATAATAATAATAATAATAATAATAATAATAATAGACTTTATTTATGTGGCTAGACTCGGGCCATCAGGCCCGCTCTTCCGCCTAACCACGTAATATATAAATTTTTAGATAAAAATTGAAACATTATTCATAGATACATTTAGTAAATAAAAATAATATACAACTTACTGATGTCATGCCCCTGGGCTCACAAACGCGAAAAGTATACAATGTCCCAGCATTTGCCTTAAGCGGCCGGGGAAAACCAGGGAAAACAAAAGAAGTACTCTTCTACATTGAGCAAAGAGTGAGTACTGTCACCCAATATTCACCATGCTGGATATACTAGGATTCTCATGAAATTTCGCCAGCTGGTAGCACACCTTGAAAAACCCACGTACCCATAGTTTGAAGACCTATAATCCAAATAGCGTTTGAGAGCAGTGGCGTCTCCTCACTCTGGACCTAGGGTGTTGGTAGTGAAGGAAAGTGTTAACCCACACACTACTCTTTTCGCGTACATATTTAGAGTAATATTGGGAGCATAAACAAAATCCTGATTTATTTTAAATTATAGTATTAGAAGAGAATGAGGGAAATATAGTCGCAAAATAACAAGAATGAGGGTAATTAGTTTCTATTGTAAAAATTAGAATAATATATTTTAAAGTATTTAAAAATACATGCTTTACGTTTTTCTCATTCTTCGGCTGTTCTGAAAATTAAATTCTGAAATATGAGGTTACGACATGGTTGCCCACAATCAATTTCTCGTTTCTTTTCTTCCTACGAAAGAGAAGAAAGGAATTATTTAAAAACTTTTGAACCACTTTTTCACTATCCATATCAAAAAATGACTAATTTCATGAGTATCGCTAAAGGCTGCAACGCGCAACGGAGAACATCACAATCACGGATGCTCGCTCACTACAGCAGGCCGTTGAAACCTGATCCAACGCCTTCGCTCGAAGCGTCCTACTCGAGTGGGGAGACGTCGCGCACATGCGATGCCGCCCACCGATGCGACGTGAAGACGTTGAAGACCTTCGTCAACGGCCTGAAGTGCGCTCCCACACTGCCTGCGTTGCATGCACGCGCTGGTGCCGATCTGTTACCCCGATCGCAGGGAAGACCGAATAAACCAAAAAATCTAAATACACTCAAAGGGGAAAAAGATTAACCTCGCTGTAAATGAGACTATAAATAATTTTTTAATGATTTTTTTAAATGATTTTTTTTAAATGATTTTTTTAAATTACCTTGGGCGTTGACTCACGACGTGCATGCCCAAAGAAAATGCCACTGTTTGAGAAGCGATTCGCATCAACCCCTTTCGTGATGTCCACGCCTCCCGCAGCGGGCGAGCCGTTGCTTCGGCAGCGCCAGGAACGTTGGTTTTTTCACGACTGATGGCAAAGGCCATAGCATTTGGTCTCTCTTTAGTTTGGAGTGCAGAGTGTCACGCGTTCTTAATAATTCTACCGCAGTCGGTTGTAAGGATACCTTAAACCAATGCTATTTTTAAGGAAACTGGGAAAGACACTTACATACGATGCATTTATGATTTGATTTTTTTTTCAAACTCCATTATTGTGAAAATTTTATTTCTAACTGAAAAGTGAAATGTATGTATGTATGTGTAATAAATATATGTATTTACGCGAATGACCTTCAGAACGGTTTAGCGCGTGGCCCGTGTATTGCGGATTCGCAGTGATGGGAAGCTGCGAATTGGGTGCAACAAAGCATTGGTATTCCGCAGGGTCATTTACTGAATTATGCAAACTGGTTATTTTTAATTTACGTGTACACAAAAAATCATACAAATTTCATTAGGTATTCAGCATTGTTTATATTTAAAAGAAATCTAGATACCGAGTAGCCGATTGGAACTGAGGGATATGTATTACCAATATGAAGGAGTACCGCCTTCAAACTGCGAGGAGTCAATTAATAGCTATCACTATGTGTTGTAAACATGACACAAAGCTCAAAAAAATCCATCTACATTATTGCAATAGACAGTCATTGGCTGCAGAGAAGTAAATTTCAAAGTCACGCTTCCGCCCCCTAGATGAGGTGACTAACATATTTATAATGAAAATTCCTACCTTTTAATTCCTAAGTCAAAAACTCTGACTGTTTTTGAGAATGATCTAAGCCCCTACAAACATCCTTGAAAACTTGCTGCGTGCATCTTCA
This sequence comes from Teleogryllus occipitalis, assembly GCA_011170035.1. Taxonomy (NCBI): domain Eukaryota; kingdom Metazoa; phylum Arthropoda; class Insecta; order Orthoptera; family Gryllidae; genus Teleogryllus; species Teleogryllus occipitalis. The sequence continues at coordinate 42,131 of BLKR01009525.1, forward strand.
TCAACGGTTCAATCACTTGCTGGCAGGAATTGGGTAATCATGAGGAACAGGACTCATGGCTAAAGCTACGTTGGGTGCTGAATGGCATGTTTGGAGCTTTCAGAAAAACCGTGCACTTTAATCAACAGAAATAGCAGTCAGAGATGTGATCTTTTCATTAACGCCAATGACAGTGATGATCGTGAAACTTACAGCAATTTTTGCAAAGTTCTAGCACATGTGCCACAACACACGAGGAGCAAAAGTCTATGAAGGTCTCCAATCTTACAGCCAAAATACAAGTGATATGACTTTATCACTAACGACGAGAAGTTGTATCTTTGTCTTTTCAATGTAAAATACCCACAAAAGTAACAAAATACATTGAGGTTATTTAGGCCTCTACATCTTCAAAACACGTTACATAACATCATTATAAAGAATATTACAAATTAGACAGAATCAATGTAGACACATTACTGTAACAATCATCATGGCATACCAATAGAGCATTACACAATATCTTATATTAAATTACAGCAAAACTCAAGAGGTGGCAGTACAAGATGGCTTTGTAATAGAGTTTATCTGTAAAGCTAGATGGCAGCACCTATTAACGATAGCGCCATTGTGTGTGAAATTCAAATAACTTGAAGAGATAATTGTAAATAATCAAGCAGGTTCTTTTTACCGGATTATAAAATAATAATTCTAAGCGAATGTTTCGTGTAGGAGAAAAACTACAACCTTACTTAAAAACAGTACACAAAAATGCACTAGAATCACTCATTTTCATGCAGAGGGCATTGACTCTCTTGTACAGGTTAATCAATCGTGTTTAGAGATTGTTTTTTCTAAAGTAAATTCAATTAAAATATTTAACAAAAAAACCTTAAAAACAAAGTGGGATAGCGGATAAAATAGGCAAAAATGCCCCTGGAGATAATTTTTTTGTTGAAAATCGTAATTTTAAATCCGTCGAAAAAAAAAAGTTTCGACGGATTTAAATCAATTTACCCGGAGTACTTCCTACAAATGAAAAACGTGTTTTTTAGGTTCTTATATAAATTAAATTTTTTTAACCACAATACGCCGACGAATACTGACTTCAATTATCCTTGCCATTTTCTACAGATGATAAAGATGTTTGAAGAATTTTTTCAGGCGTTTATGTCCGTTTTTGACCCTTACAATCAACATAAAAGGAGAAAAAAATTAAAAAATTATACCTTAGTTTTTTAAAGAATATCACATGTTCATAAGAATATCTCGTGTGACACAGGTCATAAAAAGAGGTAAATACAAATTGTAGCCCTGTAAATTCTCTAAACAGTCGACTCTGGTTATAGTGAACTTCTGGGGACTAACATGTTTGGTTCTCTAAATCCAGTTATGTCAAAATTTAATAGAATTTCTTCATAACGATTGATTTTATTAAGATTAAAATTATTTTATTTTAGAGACACAGCCAAATACATTAACCGCACGAACGGAAAATTTCAGTATCATCATTTGTCCTTAAAAATCAATTATTTTCAATTTTTTGCTTCGTACTTTTTATTAGTAATTTCTCTAAATCGCTCTCCAGAGTTCGTGCCCTCTTCAAACTTGATTCGCACATTGCCCTCTGTGCCTAATTATCGTAATGCAGTCTTCACTCTCTTCAATGCCTTCTGCACTGTTGAACACTGTTGACTCTCTGAAGGTCCTTTTACTTGCCGAATAACATACAAGATGGCGGGAGATAACATACAAGATCGTTTGCGGGATGGCGTAAACATTTAATGAAACTCATCGCTTTTCCGCGCGGTACATCCGATATCGTCAGGCTGTGGCAGTCGCTTGCTTCCTGTTGCCTATGTAGAACTCAACGCGCTTTATCCCGCGAAATATCAAGTAACACGAAGATTGAAACTGAAGCAAGCAATCGTGCGTCGCCGCTGCCAGTTGTAGTCCATGCTGGGTACGTCCTCTGTTTCCGCAGTGAAACTGAGAGACTTAAGGTAATCAGTAAAGGGTCCATTCCAAGTCCGCTACCTTCTCCTCATGAGGGACTTCGATTATGACCTTTGGCCGACGATGTTTTTTTCAATGTGCCTAGGGTTGGAATTTGTGACACTGAGGCGATATATTATTTTCCAGGAGGGAATTAGTTTTCTGGACGTTGTATTTCCTACGTTCACTGTAGCCGAGGTTCAGGTTCACTATAACCGAATCTTTTTAGGCTTATTTGTAATGTAAGTGAAACGGGACTAATGACTTAAGTTCACTATATCCAAGTTCACTATAACCCCGGTTCAATATAACCCACGTTTCACTAACCCCACTGAACTGTTGTTTACCAAAATTTCAATCTTTTTCTTTAATGTAGGTCATATTATCGATATCGCATGGATAAGATTGTTACTTTCAAAATAAATAGGAAACAAAAAATGGCGAAGTTCTAAGTTGAACAATCGTTGGATGGGGTGTGAATGTTTGTTTGGTGTATTATTCTTTTAAGACGAAGTTATATACCGGTAGCGGTAGCTCAGTGCATCAACTGATGTCACTGCAGCGCTTCTAACCGGGAGGTCCTAGGTTCGAGTCCTGACGGCGGCAGGATTTTCGACACTAGCTTTTCAGCTAGGTCGAATTCAGCTGCTGTCTGGAAGAGAATTCTAGCGGCCGGCTGCTCTGATCGGTAGTTTTCTGTGGTTTCTCCGATCAACTCCAGGCGAATGCCGGAGCAGTACCCTAACAAACGGGCCACGGACCGCGCGCGATCTGTCCTTCCCATTCCTTGTCATCTCCTCTCCCCTTACACACACACACACACACACACACTTACACTAACATGCACTACACTACCACATATTTCGGGAGACCGGTCGGGAGCTTAGAGCTTGTCCCGGCTGGGGCGGTGCCCCGCTGGTGGGAGAGTCCTGGTTAGGAGGAAACCCCACTAGCCGACGGTAGGTCGGCGCCGGATCTCGCCATCCAGCGGGGGAAGATCACCGCCATCTCCCAGGGGGGAAAACATGCACTACACTAACAGGACTAATGACCGAGGTAGTTGACGCGCCCGGAAACACGAAAAAATCAATCAATCAATCAACGAAGTTATATCAAGTTGAATTTCCTAAATTCTCAATGAAAGAATAAAAAATATAAATCCTATGCGTATTTGTTGAAATGCTAGATTAAAAACTATTCGGGCTACAACACTGCACGCTTTCTCGCATTATTTCTAACTTGTAATTTTCGAAAATTCAGAGAGGTCAACGAAAACGAGATATGCAACATTTTAAAGCGTCCTTCGCTATATCCGTGGAAAAAATAAATTTAAAAAAGTTAACTTCAAGCGGAATTTACGCAAAAACCACTAATTTTTCAAAAACTACATTTTTCAAAGGAATGATCTGATCGGTAGTTTTCTGTGGTTTCTCCGATCAACTCCAGGCGAATGCCGGAGCAGTACCTTTTTAGAACAGATTTTATTTAAGGCAAAATCACTATTTCTTCAATATTTTACATTTTTATTTATTTTTTGGGATTTTCGAAAATACAAAGAGTTCGCCGAAATTGGGAGTTTTTGAGAAAATAATTGTTTAAAAATTGCCTATATTTCACGCAAAATTATGTAAAAGTTACTCATATTACAAAAGTTACACATGTCATTATTTCACGACCTGTCTTTGAACAACAGATTTTATTACGGAGAGAATCTGTGTCTTCAATGTTATGGTTGTAGGAGGTGAGTGAAAAGAGTGTGAAAAAATTGTTGAGCCTTCATGTAAAGTACCCCAAAAACTCAAAATATCCGCTTGAAACTTGCAGGAATTAGAGTTCATTTAAATTGAATGGGGAATATCAATTTTGGAAGCAATCGTCTCAACGATTTACGCGTTAGCGTCGACCACAGACAGACACACACGTACAGAGACTTTGCCGTCAATCGAGGTTTCGGTATCAAGGACCCACAAAATATGGATTCAGATTATCGTATTAAAGTAATTTATTTCGTATAGGAACAAGATTCATTCAATTTTTTCGTTACCAGGACCCGGCAATGAGTTTTTGTCGAAAAATCGCTGATTTCAGATGCACGATTCACAGATACTTTCTCCTCTTACGAAGTACGACGAGAAAGAAAACTTAACGGTGAATCAAAATGAATAATTTAAGTTGATATTTTGTAATATTTTTTCTTAAAAAGGTAGTACGCTGGGGTGTCACCCCTATGTTGGAGGTGACGATTCACATTTGGTAGACCATTTAAAAACATCTACAGGGTTCCAATGCACTTCACCTAAATATATACAATTTTATTGTCTGTAAATTATGTACTTAATATAGGAGCAACGTTCCAACAATTTCTACAACAATAAAGTAACAATTAACGTAATGTTGACAATTAACGTAAATTAACTCTTGTTGCATGACTGGTCTATATTTGTATAAGGTGTATTATTTTTATGGATTGATCTATATTTTTATGGAGTCTGGCATGGACTCTGCATGTTTTGGGAGGATGGAGCAAGTACCACTCACTGAAACGAATTTACTAGTATTTCCCAGGATGTGACGAGCGCAGTATTTCCTATGCCATCCGAAACGAAATATAGCCGCCTTCGAGTCAAGAAGCTATCACCGCAAAGTTGCCTACGAAGTGCCTTTCCTCTCGCTCCCACGGTGTGGAATCACACGTGGCCCTTCCAAGAAATATTGGAATATAATTTAACGGAATTTAAAGAGTAGTGGGAGGCTGAAGGGAAAGAAGTATCGCTTCGCCTGTACATTGCCTTATAAAATTAGAAAATGATACCGGAGAATTCGAACGAATATCATTTTTAAAACCTCTTTGGGTATCATCCACGGTTTTTGTTTGCTTGGAATTTGTTTTATGGACCTCTAGCTAGCATGTTGGCGACTCGGGAATGAGCACGCTGCTATTTGAGATGAAGATATTCAAGGTCTTCTCCAAGCATCTGCACCTAGCTGGGATCTTCAAAGCGAGATCACAAGTCGGTTGCTACCACCAGTCTACTTGTGAAGGGCAGAGTAAAATATCTTCCCATTGTTACGGGCCAGAATACCTCCACTCAGAGCTACACATATTGCACTCTAGACTGCATCACAACCAGTAGCGCAACGCAAAGTGAAATTATTCCTGTTGGAAGATGTTTCTGGTAACGCTTAGGCGAGTTTGTACGGAAGCCAACATGAGCAACTGCGAAAGCTGTGTAACTCGAAATCTTGCGTATCGAATTTAACAATATTTGGTAACGTCGATATGTGCGTTCAACACAACCCGTGGTTTCAAGTTGGTGCGGGTAAGTCTGTATGGTGTATACCATAAGTACCCAATGGAGTTTTTTGGGGAAAAAAATTGTGATATCTGGAAACAAATTAGTGAACAGAGCTGCATGAATGAAACATTCGCACCATCACTCTCTCCACTATTCCATTTATCCATTCTTGAGAATTATTAGCAATATAGAATAGAATGATTTAAAACAACTTAAGTTAAGTTACGTAAACCTGCATTGGCAACTTGCTATTCTGTTTCTTCTAAAATCACCAGCCAGTCTTATATAACTGCGCGAACCTCTAAGCGTGGAGATTTGAAACTGTTTTTGGAGAGCGAGGAAATGCCTTGCTCCTTGCAAGCAACGCTTGTTTGTTTCTGATCGACAATAAGCATCATCATCCCGTGCCATCTTGATAGATAAGTGTTCTTATACTGCTTTGCTGGGAATAATTATACAGCGAATATTTTGCTTCGTAAATGTTGTAGCCAGTGGCGTGGCGTGAATATTTTTCTTGTTAAGCAAAATAGTATCTTGTGATTCACACGTGACCAAGCACGGAACCCCAAGCGAGAGAAAAACATACTGACCACCTCAAGCGTGCAGCAGACTCATGGTCAAACGAACAACTTGGCCAACCTCTCTATATACTCTCTGCCCAGCCTCGCTTCTGATCATTTTACGCTAGCATACGACTTTTTATAGCGTTTTCCATTCGCCGCACTGGTGCGCACCCAGTTTGCACTCAGGGCAGCTTTCGTGTTCCATTCGACCGCTAGGGCGCACCAGTGCTACGAAGCGCCTGTTCCATTCGCACAATCGCACGGAACCAGGGCGCACTCGGGGGGGCCTAAACTGCACTGACGATCGCGTCAGTGCAGTCCAGGGCACTGGGCTATTGTGAGGTTTGATACGAAAGTTATCCATGCTGATTTGGATTCGTGATGATATTGTGAAGGCATTGATCTTCTGTCACGCAGGGATACTTCGAATGATGGAGTATATTATGATTTGCAAGAAATGTCTTAAATAATTTTTGTGACACGCGAAGTTCGGAAAATCAAATTGTGTTTTCCGAAAATTTAACCTTGAATAACTATATATTAACAAATCCAGAGGTATTTAGAAAGTAAAGTGTTTTAGGTACGTCTCAATTTTGAAACGCTAATAAATTGAAAATAAAAATAGTGACCCTAACAAAATCATTAAAATATATATGCCAAGAAATGGTTCTCGCACGCCCATACATATACCAGCGGAAATGTTCATGTTAATATTTTTATTGTTTTCAGTAATCAAACAATTCTGCAGAAGCCTTTCGGTTCAAAATCTTGTGTACTATATCGATCACTGGCAAATCTCGAAAAATGAAATTTCGACTCATACGCATTTGAAGTTTTCGTAGTTTTTAAATAAAGAAATCACACGTTAATAATTTATGAATTAAGAAGTAAGAATTTCCAAAAGACTTCATAACAATTATAACGACTATCATAATTCAAAATTATTATTTTTCGAGTTCCATCAGTGTGACTGGCCAAGAACAACTGTGTATAATTTCACTGCGTAGCGCACAAGCCCTGACTCAGTTCCGGAATCCGTTTCATACGTAGCTGCCCTTCACGCGTGTGGGGCAGCACTGTTGCGGCGCGATGACGTTTCTGCCCTGCACTAGGGTGGGTTTCAGTGCAACGAATGGAAAACGCTATAAGAATTATCAAAAGACTTCATAAAAATTATAACAACGATCATAATTCAAAATTATTATTTTTCGAGTTCTATCAGTGTGAGAGACCAAGAACAGCTATATATAATCTCACTGCGTATCGCACACGCACTGAATCAATTCCGGAATTCGTTTCATTCGTAGCTGCCCTTCACGCGTGTGGGGCAGCACTGTTGCGGAGCGATGACGTTTTTGCACTACACTAGGGTGGGTTTCAGTGCAACGAATGGAAAACGCTATTAGAAATCCCAGGACCACGTGCGGCGAGGAGAGAGAGGCAGATCGTTGGCTGCGCATGCGCCACTGTCCGTCGCACTCTGTCGGGGGACGCTAAACCACATCAGCAGCCCACCAATGACAAGCCAGTTTAGAACAACGCACCAAATTCAAACGAAATCACTTATAACCCGCTTAACGACCTTCTTTTAAGATAAAACAATATATAAGGCTCGTTGATTAATATTTTGCGCGGGGTTATGTAATACTAATGGTTATGTAATACTATTTATACCACAATGTCTCTCCGATTTAACATTCCGCTCATCATTTTTTGTAAAACCCATTTGAAATCGTAGAACATTTGGCGCGAAAATTTAAGAAGTTTTTCAATTTTCTTGATACTCCTTAGCGAGTGGGGAAAAGGGGGAAAAGGCACATTGTGTCTACGTTCCGGCAGTACAGTGCTGTCAGCTTCCTCGGCAGAAAACTCAGCGTAATAACGTGTCTTTGACAAGACAGCTATGAGAAACAACGTAATATTTTTAATAATTCTGAAGACATAATTAATAGTTATAGAAATCATTGAGTAATAAGAAGGAACATGGTACGCATAGATCGATAGAAAGAGAGACCGAAATCTAGAAAGTCCGCATTGGAAAGGAAGGTGGGTTGCACTGCAAACTGAGCCGTGACGTTCCGGGTGGATATCGTATTTTCTACGGGGCCGTACTATGCCGGGATAAGCCAGAACTGAGCCGGGCTGAGCCAGGGAGCTGGAGGATCAAGAAAACGTGCGCTCGTAGTAATAATCGCGCAAGTTTCCTTGAACGATGGGTTGAAGAAATGAGGGCGGAGTGGGGGAATTAGTTGCAAGGACGGCCACTAGAGTATTTTAAGTAATGCCAACATCTGAAAAATTAAAATCAATGACAATTATTCATTCATTGATTAAGAATAAAGGAATATTCAATTTCATGAAATAATTCATTACTAAGATTTGTGCTGTTTGTATTCACAACTGTTTCATTATAGTTTAATTGACTTTTGCTCTCAGTAGTTTTAATACAAAATGTTCTATCTCAGATTTGTATTTAAAATTGCCCCTCACATTTTGTAATGCACCACTAGTTAAGTTCTTGACTTTGGAAGCGTACTGAGTTTGTTTGCCTGAAGTGGCAAATTTTAACTTCATTATCTGTGCACGTCTTCTATAATTCAGTGGGAAATATAGTTATTCAAATTATCGTTCTCCATGTCGCGGCAGGAAGTATTATTCCTTCACGAAGGACGTGATGAGGGATAAGAGCGCAAATGTATTGCTGATTTCCCCTTGAAAATCGATTTTATTACATCGAAGCGAATGTTTTGCTAACAATCCTTTCAAAAACGCTAATTATCTTCCTGTATTCAATATTCAAGTACACTGTCAGAAATTTCTGCATTACTTCTAATATAAAGTACATGAAAGTAATTTTCATGTACGTAAATTAAATTTAATGTATCATTAATGTACGTGTACATTAAATTTAATGTAGACAAGTAAGTTAACAATTGTACATTAAATCTACATTGATTTTTAATTTAAGCATTAAATTTAATGTACGGGTACATTAAACTCCCCGATAATGTACAAGGTACATTGAAATTCATGTACAGTCATGCATTATATCTACATTAAATTTAATGTAATTTTTGACTGTCTAGCATATGGCTTAGAATAGGGATCATAGGATTTTGAAAACGTGCACAGAATTCACTTCTCCCCATAACACGTCACTCAGTTTTTAACTGTTTTGACGTAAAATAAATAAATAAATAAAACTTATTTTATTATATTAATTCCTTTTTATCAATTGTGACAGTCTAAGAGTAACAAGGCAAACATTTTTTAAAGTCTTAAAATACTATAAATCAGCCTTTCATTCGAAGATCTCTGTAAAGTTGGTGAAAATAGTATTTAAAAATATAATTTCATGGAGTGTAGTAAATGGTTTCCATTCAAAGGATACAACAAAACATTGCTCTCCTTTTCCATTTCACAAGCATTCAGAAGTTTTTCGATACTTTTGCGTTCGCCGCTAGTACACGTCCTCTTAACTTCCTCAGGAGTTTGAGGTGCCTCCCTTGAAGGACCTGGACCTCTCTCAGCCATTTCTTTAGATATTATTGAGAATAAATCCGAAGAGAAGTTCTCGACTTTCAAAGCAACTAGCTTTTACATGCTTCTATTTCGCGCAAACGAAGTTTTAATGTTTGGAATGTCATCATTACTCGTTGCGAGCATTAGCCGTCAACTGTTTGTTCCTCAAGGGAGGGAAAAGCGAGGTCATCGGTCAAAAAAATTGCGCGGTTATTAAAATTAGGACTATTCTTGCAAGGGATCAAAAACCGTACTCAAGCGTGGGGTGGAATTCCTTCGTAGTCCACAAAAGCCTGTCATTAATGAAATATGACTTATACGTCTAGATTTCTCCAAGCAGTTTTTTACACTTCTTATTCTCGGAGCCCGTGTTCCACTTCCTGACTAATATCGCGCCTCTGCTTACAGAGAAAGACAAAAAGCGACAGAACCCACATGCTGTCCAGACTTGAATATACGCAAATTAATCTATATCGGTGCCAAGGTGGAAGAAAATAATGGCGAAAAAGATAAGAGAAAGGCCAAAATACGCCAAAATTCTTAAAATAGGCATCAGAAACTAAAAGGGAAAATGAAGATCTTTTAAAACACTTTCACTGTCTTAGTTAAGTGATTCCTATTGTTAAAAGTCGTAAAATCGTCCAAGCTCTAATTATTACTCTATATTTAAATTACATTTATTATTAATATTATCAATATTATTAATATTATTATTTTTATTACTATTATTAACTATCTCAATATACTCACATTACTGACATACTATATTCGCTGTTTTGTAATGTCCAATTTTCCAACCAAAGGAAAGCATGCCTGCCACCGAATTCCGGCCTCTCGGCGCGAGCACGCCACAGGGCGTCGGCGCAAGATGAGCCGTATTTGTCGGGCGGGGGGGGGGGGGGGGGGCGCCTCCTTGCTCCGCGAGGCGTGGGCGGCGCGCGTACCCAACGGGTACTCGTGTGCATGACGCCGAATGAGGTCAGTCAGCAGCTTGATTGCGCCGCGCTATCAAGTGATGACTGACACAACGAACGCTTGTCGAAACTTATCAACGCTGACTCATCAACGCCAACCAGTAGTCCGAATTCCTGGGAGTTTCAACGCGCTAGTTACAAGCGTCTGCTTTCAAACCAGACGTGGCTTCACAGCGTGATCACAAGATTCAAAATGGATAGAGATCTTTTTTTTTAAATCGAAAGTGTTTGTGAGGTCCGCTATGTGGGATAAAGAGACAAACATTTGTGAACAGGAATGAGGAAACGTGAAAATAAATTTCTTCTGCAGCTCCAAATTAAGCATCATTGGTCAAAATCTTTGAGCCGTTCCAACTACAGTCATTTGTGCATTAAACAGTATATACAGTAAACAGTATACATTGTCTCTCAAGGCATAGGCCGTAGGGGAATTCCCTCTCTCCCGACTCTTTGAGCTTGAGGTGTACGGAAGTGGCTTTTCATGCGTCTCCCTGCCCCCCTGATGAAAGTTATAAATGCTGCTGCTGCTACCATCGTCACTTCCGAATATTGCCAATTGTTCAACATTTTCTTCTTGAAGACCTCCTTGCGCCCACGACTTTTTTTATTTCCTGTCACATGCTCTTTAAGACGTCTTTTTTATTTCTTGTTAAGGACATCCTTACCACATCCAACTGGTCTGGCACGCATCGGCGGAGGCACATTTCATTTACACCGATACTGCTGATGACAGGGATCTACGCGCTTCTCGAGCGACTTCGTGTGAGTCAGATTAACGGCAATGCTGAGTAAGAAAGCAAACAAATCCTCGCAAGCTGATTGTTTCAGCACAACACATATGACGTACCATAGCACATGGTGAGAGAACTGTCAGTCGTTTAAACGCTGTCGGTACTGTAAGATTCGCTACGACGACCGTGTGGGCTGAGTTAAGCACAAGTGATTTGATGAGTTCGGAGCGATATCTCGAAAATGTTCACGAAAGACTTTCGCATATTTCCTTGTTTCTTCGCTTAAAAAATTTCGTTTACTTCTTATTTGCGAAGAGAATATACAAATAATTTTCATTTATTTCCGAATTATTTAATGAATGACTCAATGGATTACGGGACGGTTTGTTGGGATTTGATTACGGAACACCTTATAGAAAATTACAACGTAAAAATCTGAATAGGATTTTGGAAAGAACATTCTGTTACTTGCATATTAACGTTCCAAGCCTTTTGACATTGAACGTGTAGTAATTCTCTTTGAATTTAATCGTCATTGCCTTTTATCTCCATCGGACCAGCGCTGTTAGAACCTGGGGTTCCAAGACAGTCACCCATTCAGTGACCCGCGGTATCTGGAGCTGCTTAACTTCCATGGCTTCACGGAGCTTGGCTAAGTAGTTCGGCTATCGGCGCGGCGTACGCAATGGAAACTTGCTTATCGCAGGAAAAGAAAGAAAGCAGAATGATAATCATTACTAGAAATCAGGAGGGTTAAAGCAAGACTTTGTGCCTTGTATAAAGCATATGCCGGTTATCCAGTGTGGAAAGGTATCTCCAGCCGACACGGTAGACCCACACAGGCCTATTTTAGTAGAGGTGAGTTCATGCACAAAATTCAGGTGCGGGCTCAGAGAACATGTTGAAAATTTTCCTGTACAAACAGAATTATTATGGACTGGATAATGTTGCCTGTGACAGTCTTTGAGCCATTTCCCATATTCAAAAGTATATTCAAAACCAGATTCAAAAGTTCAAAAATAAATTATTTAATAATAGTACATTTTGTATTGAAGGGTTATGTCGTGTGGTGAAATGGAGTGAAATATAGAATGAGAAAAAAGTGAAGTGCTCCAAGATTCTAAGATTGAAACTCCACGCTCCAAGACTCCGACCAATGAAAATGCTCATTTTAATGTTGCAGGATATACATGGTTACGATTTAGAAATATGCTCGTAGGCAAGTTAACTAGTTTACTAGAGTTCGGTGACACTGTGTCCACTACAACTGCCACGAAATTTCAAGGTAAGGGTTGTACAAGTTTCTTCGAGTCGGCGGTACAACATTGGATTTCTGGTACATGACAGTCTTTTGAAGAAGACAGTTGACAGTTATTGTCACAAATTTAGAGATTCACATTTACACTATTACAGTAAAGTAATTATCCAGTAAAATGAAATACATCAGTAATATTTGAACTTAATTAAGAGTAAAACAATTTGAATCGAAAGGAGTATGCCACTGAAATACTCGCTTTCATCTGATCGCTTCAGATGTCGCAATATCCTGATTTTAGGAGCAGAAGTAACACAATAGCAAATAAGTTCAATACTGGTAATATATAAATGTATATATAATATGAAATATGACGAATGGTTGTTCCATAAGAAAAGAATGTTTACTGAAGTTTTCTAGCAAACAAGTAAGAATTGAAATGCGTTTATAATAATAATAATAATAATAATAATAATAATAATAATAATAATAATAATTTTAATAATTTTTACTTTATTCTTTATTTCATGTTTATTTTCTTTTTAAATTTTTATTTTCATAATAATTTTTGTCAAGGGCATGAATATATTTCAATGGAAAACTGTTTGCCTGTTTTCGGTTTGCATTGTTTTATCCAATGATTGTTATTTAATCAGTCAGTAGTATGAAATTAATTAACAAGGCTCCGTCTGTAGCCCGTTTGTTGTCTATCTCCTCTAGTAAAACCGTCTCTAAGATTTTATTACATTACATTTACGGGCAGACAACTCTTTTAAGAATCCTTGTTTCTAATCTGAACGTAAGAAATTAATGCAATTATCACACTCAAGTAAATGATATTACAAAATCAAGATCCTTTCGATTCAAAACGTTTTACTCTCATTTGAGAAGTTCAGATATTACTACTGTATTTCACTTTATTAGATAACTTCTCTGCTTGAGTAGACGTAATGGTAATTACTATGTCTAAATGTGGAGCAATAACTCTCAACTGACTTCTCCAAAAGACTGTCATGAATCCATGACAGGTATCAAATGACGTACCGCCGCCTCGGAGAAATTGGCACAGCCCTCACTTTTAAATTGCGCGCTAGTTTCTCAGGACGCAGTGTCCGCGAAGTCTTGTACGCTTACTTTGCCCGCCTGGCTGGTGTATTCGTAACAACGTTCTCTAATGATTAGTACTGGCGTCGAACGTGGAGTAATTTTCCATTAAGCTAGTTCGTCATCATCATTACCTTACATTCAGACAAGTTTGATTATTTGTTGATTGATATTGATAACAATATTGTTGATTATTTCGTATTTCCGTTAGCATCAACTGAGATGGTCATTATTCCCGTAAGTGTAGCGCATGTTTTATCACAGGATGAGGAGATCCCGTGCCGACCTAAATGTCGACTTGCGGGGTTTTCCCGTCCAGATATCTCCCACCAGCATCTTGCACCTTCTGCATTATAAAATGAATATTTTTAACAGTGCATGCACATGTCTGAGGCCATGAGCCCGTTGAGAAGGACGTTCGAGAATTAATTAAAGTATTTATTTTATAATTCAGGTCATATGTCATGGGTCGTGTTAAAAAAAAGAAGTATATGCGAATGTAAATGTAAGTGTGTATAAGTAAGTGGTGACGATAGGTCAAAGAAGAGGAAGGAAAGATCGCGCGCGGTCTGTAACCCGTTTGTTAGGTTACTGCAACGGAATTCGCCTAGCGTGGATGGGAGAAACCACGGAAAACTACCGATCTGAGCAGTCGGCCACTAGAATTCTCCTCTAAACAGCGGCTAGATTCGACCTAGCTATCTAGTTAGTCTTACTTCCGTCGGGGCTCGAAACCTAGGACCTCCCGGTCAGAGGCCCTGCAGTGACATCAGTTGATACCTTGAGCCACCTCAGCAGGTTGTCATTATTACACAATAGATGTGTACACTTACATAATACATAATTCAACGTTGTGACGCAACCTATTTCAAGCACAATGTTTTCTTTATCCATTTTTTTACGGAAATGAAGGAATACGAGGAATGTGGAATAGAGTATTTTGTGTTACTTTACTGTAAATCATGTCTATTTTTTATGTGGAATTTGTATCACTTTCAAATTACGTATCATTTTTTAAAGAAACGATCTACATTTTTTGAACTTCATTGTCAATATTTTTTGAAAATTCATAGGGAATTTATCAAGAATAAATCACGCCTGATATTAGAAAATCCCGTTCTTTACATTCATCTATGCCCTTATTGTTACCTTTTTGATTATACCTACTGCTCTTGATTTTCCATTAACTGGTGAACAGCAGTGGGAAAAATAAAAAAAAAGCAACTCATTTACTAAGCTGAAATAAAGAAGGGACCATCTTAATCAAACTTACTGCACTTAAAAGCTGGGAAACGGGCTGGGAAACGGTGATCGACAGGGATCATACTCGAAAGCAATTACATAGTTCATACATAATATTTTTGGAACAAAAAGACGTCGTGAAATCAATGAAACTTATTACAAGCCGCAGAGTTAGCCCCCTCGACAGTATTAGCAGTTCTAGGCTCCACATGCTTGCTTATTGCAGTGCTCGCAGGTACCTCCATTGAGCTTGGACAGCTGCAATTCGCGGCGTCGCTGTCACTGCGGGCCGTATCGATCGCGCTGCGGCGTGGGCGTGCCTCGCGAGAACACTTTGTGAGGGGGGGGGGGTGACCTCCATTCACGAGCCTCACCCCATCTCCCCACTCCTCCTTACTCTTCTTGCTGCGATCCCACCCCCTCTCCCCGCTTCGCGATCCGTTGCTGCCTTCTCTGCCCGGAGCATAGACTCTGCCCGGATATACTCTTTGGCCTGGAGCACCAAGACGCGCGCGCTCCTCGGCGGCCGACTCGCGCACCCAAGCGCACACCGCTGATGCATACTCTCTGGCGCACGCCGCCGCGCAGCCGCTGCCCTGGCCCATTGACTAATGACATGTGTGGGTGCTGTGTGCTCTGGCCGGATATCAATGAGAGAAGATTCCCGCGAAAGCGCAGGAAATATACTAATTCACCTAATGGGGGTGTTTGTATAAAATGATATCACATTATTCGCAATGGTATTAAACCAGAAGTTCCCAACAATCGGTATCGACCCGCTGACGATCGTTAAAATTTTGATGAGCAGGGAGTTTAACTTGTTTAAGCACAACGTACTTTCCACCATGGTACTGCACAGCATAAGACAGCTATATCAATCTTCTACGCACGATGAGAATACACAGTTTGAGTTGCGCATTATACCCTTTTGAACATCTGCACATGCGCAGATCGACATTGCTGTCGATTGCTGTACGTCAGGACGTCCTTAAACTCTCTAGTAAGAACAGCGTAGCGTACAGCAATCCGAACTTTCTACGCATGTGCAAATGCTCAAAAGTGATGCCCAACTCGAACTGCGTATGCGCAGAATATTGATAATGCGGTCAATTGCTGTAAAGCTTCACCGTGCAAAAAGTCTCTTCTCTAAGAAGGTCAGATCATGGTGGAAAGAGACCATGGATCAGATCGAGCGGTCGTTAGCGGAATATGCACCGGCAATTGATAGTTATAATGATCGAAATCTTATTGATTACAAATATATTAATGAGGTTGGCAATTAATTTTCTGACATGATGGCGCGAAACATTTAATAATAAATCACAAATTTGCTCTTCTTTTGAAATTTTACATCATTCACATGAATAATGAAAATTGAATATTTGTCAATTAGAATCTGGAATTTTGTTTCTAAACACATTTTTTATATTAGTTAAATTAAAAAATGACAATAGTATAAAATATATCAATCTACTTAGGATTAAAAAAACTACTTTTGTTCTTATTCTTGTCTAGGTGGAAATTATTCGAATTCAATTCACAATCGTTGGCTAACTTGTGTTGGGTACTGTTGTACTACCTATTATTTTTGTCACTCCGCAAATTGGCGAATGTACGCATGAAATCAATACATTAAAGTACTAGCTGAAATGCAAGAAAAGTTCACTTCAATACTTCCTTTCTAAGACATATTATTTCCATGCATAATTCTTTGATAAAAATGTAGACAATTGTGAGCTTAACTGAAAGCATGTGAAAAGAAAACATCGCAGTCTCTTTCAAACTCGGTATTTATGGCCTGTCCGTTAACGTCCTTTTGATGACTTAATTCACACGCGTACATATTATTACCTGCTTTTTGAGATAATTTTTTATCAAATCGTACAATATTGATTTTAGTGACAACATCGGAACAATATAAATCACTCGTGAAAACTAACTCTAACCTCAGACTGCTTGCACTGAACTGAGAGTTTCAGGGAGGATGCGTAGCAACCTATGGTCAACAACGCATGGGACGACTTATGAGTGTGCGTTACGGAGTTAAAGAGAGAAAGTGGTGTCGAGAAACGCACACTCGCAGGTCGTCCCGTGAGTTGCTGATCACAGGTTGCTACGTGTCCTCTGAAACTCTCCTGACTACCTCGCGACTGTCCGGTATGGAAGCGCATTATTCCCTACAGCTTCTAAAAATTTCCTTTGACATTCTAGGGCATTTCTTCGTCGGAGAATGGCTGTCTTGATGTTGGCGCGATGCTCAAAAAGGTTACATTTTTCTTGCACGGCAGTAGTCAGACAACTGATTTCACATTGCTCTCTATGCTAATAGAGATACTCAAAGAACAATCTGTTTAAAGAAGATGCAGAAAGTGATGTCCTCTGGCGCGCATGCATGCTTGCCTCCACCTCCGGTGTGGTGTGCGCGTTGTGTTCCACAAGAATTATAGAACCTATTTTTTCTACCCCGCCGTTACTGCCCATGTTTACATATTTGGCATATTACATATTTGGCACTATTTACACATAGAATATTGACATTATTCTTCGAACAATTGACACAAGAAGAAAGGCTCTATGGTTACTTTCATCAGGATTCGGCAACTGCTCACATTACTGTTCGATCCATGGGCTTTGTAAATACTGTTTATAGTGACGATCGATATAGTGAAGTAGTGGGTTATGGCCTCCTAGATCACCTGATCTGACCCCTTGTGACTTTTTCCTTTGGGGGTACTTGAAAGATCAGGTGCAAGCAATAAACCATAATTCGGAGTAAGATCTCCGGCGGTCTATTGAAGAGTGGTGTACGCGCCCGACGTTTAAATCGTGCGCGACAACAATTAGGGTAGCAGTCAATAGGGCGCAGCACTGTTTACTGTAGCGCTAAGGCGATCGAGCTGCCTAACCAGCCATGTCGCTGTTCCGGCCTCTCAATGGCTGGCTGTGCCGTTATATACGGCAGCTTTACCGAGTAAAGGCAGTCGCAATCCAGTGGCAACGCAGTAGCTTCAAGTCACAGCTACATCACAGCCGAGTCTCCACTAACGCACACACAGCGCGTCACAGATTGTGGCCGCGCCAACCGTCAACGCGCCCTCGCCGGAAGTCAACTTCGTGCCCAACCTCGCGGTACCAGGAAGTGGATTCTCCACCAGATCGGATCCCACTTCCAGAACACGACTTCACGGCAACCAGAAGACCCATTTGTGTCTTTTGTCTTATCTGCCCGCCTACGGCGGTCTCATGTCTTATTGCGACGGAACACGTCGTCGTATTTCGCGACGCGCTGTGCATTCACCAACTGATGAAGGGTCAGGGCGGTTATACCCCACGAGATCTTATTCTAGCGTGGTTGTCACCAGCCACATGCGACGTCTTCTCCGCCGCTCTGTCACCGGCAGTTTAGTGATGCCTTCACCCACAAAATGAAATTAAACAATCTCAAATGCAAATTTTACAAGAGGACATCGGATTTCTTTTACTGAAAAGCAAATTCTCTAAGAATTCTGTGAATTTACGGGTACTCACTATCGTACCACGTGTCTCGGCGGCGTGTACCTTGGGGTTCAGCTTTTGCTGCAAGCGGCGTGCCCGCAGGGTTGAAATCGGGGTGGTTGACCTCCGTCGGGTCCGCTCGGGGACTGGAGGCAGCAGATGCCTCGCTTGCACGGAAGCGGTGTCGCTGGCGGCGACCTTGGCCGGCTGGCAGCGTCGTCCCGGCGAAGCTCTCCACGCGATGATCCAAACCTCCTTCCCCCTTCTCGGAAGCGTGCGGCGTCGAGTTTTAATCACGTTCCAAAATATCCGTGATAAATTTATAAACTTAATTGACTTCTTCTTTGCTACAGGTTCTAGTAGACGGCTCTTCCTGGCGGCGTTCGACTCGTATCGGCGATTTTACATTTTTTGATGGTGCAGCTCACGTTTACGTAATTGTAGATGAAACGAGCTTGTGAGTTTTTACTCCGCTCTAACTAGAGCCTACTGAATTTACTAGTCAGTGTTAGGTCGGCCTTTGTGCTACAATTACCTTTTAACTCTTCGTAGCTCGCGCACGACACTTAACTGAACTGCTTCGGGAAGAACTAATTATTCCACGAAATACAAAGTTCGTTTCCACCCTTAACTCTCATAGCCACATACTTTAATACTTTCGCCTTGCCTCCACGACGAATTTTGAGAAGAAATGAATCGACTTGCCCCTGCGACGGTTTTCAGAAAGAATGTTCGCTTGCGCGACCTGCCGAGGTGATGGTTTTCGGACACCGCGCATGACCGATGCCGGCCAATGGCAATTTTAGGTCTTATCGGCCTTCTCCGCTATGGCTGACATCTTTTCAGTCGCGGGTTTACACACAACCGTCGCTGCGCGTCATCCCCTGATGTCCTCAACGCGGCTTTTAAATGTTGTGATGGCGACACTGGGGTTGTAGCCATCACTCAATTGACCCATGAGAGAAATGGACCAAGTCCGTTTCGTCTCATTATATGTTGTGGAAAATACACCAGTCTTCCTTTAAGGGCTACTTTTCCTTCCGTAAGGACACAACAAACAGAAAATCGCAGCTTGACTTTTTTTAAAAGGTAAATTAGAATATGTTCTGTGATGGCAAGAATGCGTTCGAGGCGAAGGACACCACTTTCAGCATCTTAAGGAAAGTTAAGCGCAATGATTGTTCTCGTACGTGAGCATGGGAGGTGAGTCAGCGCTTCGTTGAGCGAGCGAGCCCTTGACTGCCCGGCCGTCGCGGCCCGAATCTTCGGCGAACGATAAAAAATCCACCTGGTATATTTTTTCAAAAAAAAAAAAACAAACAAAAAAACTGCATTTTTTAAAATCTTTTACAGAATAATTCATCAGTAATTGAAATGGCAATGAAAATATTAATGTATGTCTTTATATAAAACAACATATCGCCTTTGCAATGAGATACACATTTTGGTTCTACGTTTGATAGAATCGAAGATATTGCGATTCAAATGAGCGCTTGCGCACCGAATTCTAGCCTTTTTCCTCCCAAGATGTGAAAAATACAAACCAACAACATTAACGCTCTAAAAACTCACAGAGACAGTTGATAAAAAAGGGTGCGCACAAAGTTTCATACAAAGAAGAAGGGGTGAGGGTTGAAAATTTGCGACGATTTGATATGGAATGACCCAAATACAAACATTGATCCAAACACAATAAATATGTATATAGATCTTTAATATGTCTCCTTACTTGGAGGCATAGTATGGTATGGCAGACAAGACAGGGCCATGGGCGTCATTCACAAGGGGTGCTATATACCCACTAAAACAAATAGCAACCCTAATTTGAAGTATTCACAAGGGCACAAATTCTATGCTTGCCATGGTAACCTGAATACCTAGATACGTCTCTGACCTTCGTCTCGTAACGTGTGCCTTTTTGTGTCTGGTCTATGCAAAGTCCCTTCATAGGTCGCATGACATTCAACTTATTCATTATTTAATTCTAAATATATTAGTAATACTTATTTTATTTATTTTTCGTTATTTTTGTATAACTATGTATTTTAACAATTTTGATTGCAATCACACATTTTGAAATTTATTTTTCACTTTAATATTAAGAAAAAAAGAAAAATAATTCAAAACTTGTATCTTAAATTTAATAAATACATTGATGGATTTCACAAGTTACTAATGATTCAAGAGAGAAATTGTGTTCTCAAACATAATTTTAGAACCAATATTGAATGTTTACTATTTGAACATTATTAGGGTGAAAATATTTGTTTCATAAAACATAAAAGAAATATTTTGTTATGAATTTTCATTTCATTATTTGTTCTCCTTATGAAGCTTTTCCCAGTTTTATTAGAAAATTTAATTTTTAAGTGCTCTACTTTAAGATGCATAAGATGCACTACTTTAAAATAATTTTTTTGGGGAAAAATGCTTCTTTTATTATTTCATTTTACTAAATTTATAAAACATATTAATCTTAATTAAATACAACATATGTTGACTCAAAAAACTTAAATTCAAAAAATTGCAAAGAGTTATATGGTATTATTACCATGCCCCATCATGTATTATGGTAGTTATCTTCGTTATTGTTATTATGTATTATTATTAGTT
Organism: Teleogryllus occipitalis; assembly: GCA_011170035.1. Lineage (NCBI taxonomy): Eukaryota > Metazoa > Arthropoda > Insecta > Orthoptera > Gryllidae > Teleogryllus > Teleogryllus occipitalis. The sequence goes on from BLKR01009525.1 coordinate 62,900, forward strand.
ATTGTTTTTATCATTATTAGTTATTATTATTAGTTATTGTTTTTATTATGTTATTGTTTTTATTATGTTATTGTTTATTATTATTATTATTATTATTATTATTATTATTATTATTATTATTGTTATTAAACCATCACTTTTACTTTCAGCACTAGAAACTATTTCTTTGCAACTAGCCATAACATCATTTGACAGGTGGGTCATTTCATGCAAGAAAGGTGATTTTATGACATGACCCCATCAAACTTGAATATATTTTGGGATATTGTTGTCCATAATGCCTACATCGTCAGAGTACAATATTAAAACTTCCTGACTGATTGTTAGGCAAAAATGCATTCTTAAAACCTAAGACTACTCGTGGACACCCCTATATTCTTCAATATTTTTGCCCTCAAATAAACGTTTCTACCAATTCTAAAAAAATGTGAGTACATATATGATACAAAGTAAAATTGTTCATTAAATATCAATTTTATAGCGTGCCATTCTTGCCATACAATAATAAAAAACTTTTGAAAACACAATTACTCGCAAGACAACCTTTTTAAATTTATGAAAATCTGCAATAACATTGCATTCAGTATGTTCTAGAAGCTATAAAACTTTCTTGATGATATCTTAAAAGGAACAAAAATTATTTTTAAAACACTCACCAGAGCTGAAAGGGGCAGTGTGCAACCCGCCACAACCATTCATTGTTGCAGCGGCTCTGCTCGCGTGGCAGCTGATGGACTACTCAGTCGTAGTTGCCTTTTGGAGAACAACTTCCATAAGCACTCCAGTTGAATTTGATGCAGATTTACTGAAAGTTTGTTCTCTCTAACTGGAATGACCCAATTAAAGTTCCGTGTACCCGTTACTGTTTTCAGCCCCACAAATCTTTCGCTATTCAACCGCACAGCTACTTCTTCGTGTTCTGCTTTGGTGGTGTACGAAAAGAAAATTCCATTGACATTCTTTTGTGCCCATTCATAAAGTTCATTAGGGGTAGTGATTTGAGTTCCCTGAAGACTGGAATATGCAGCAAGTCTCTACACAGTTCCTCCTAAGCCATCACAGGGACCTTTGCCGTGACTCGTAGCAAAGAAATGCCACTCAGCATTGGCTTCAAAATCTCTATGTTGTAGTAAATTCATAAAGTTCTTTTTGTTTTTGTATTTTCCTGCCGCCCTGTCAGTAAAGTAGTAAAGTTTGCTGAACTCTGGAAAATTCTGCCGTAGATGGTTAATTAGCTGATTGTGAAATAAATGAACTGCGGCACCATCATGAATCAAATAATCTGATATGACTGAGAAGCACTTATTTTCCACTGTATTATTTTCAAAATGCCTGTAGTAGATCACGAAAGGATGTAGAGTTGCCTGAAGCGTGTTCCAATGATAACTTTGAATGGCGTCCTGAATAATGAACCTATAATTTTGGAATAATATCCAATGCCGATGAATTCCCCATGAGAGATCACCGATATCAGTTCTTTTAAATACGAAGACTGAGCTTTTGCGATGAATTTATGAGCTTTGAATTTCTTTAACCAAACAATGAAATTTTCAATAAAGTTTTGAGCTCCTACCTTCACTGTTATCATCTCGGCCTTGTCAGTTGTTTTCCACTTTTTGTAAATAATTTCCTCAATAAGATTTGTTTCGAAGAAGGAAGTTAAGAATTGGGCATCATTTTCTGAACCTGGACAGTTGCTGCATTTATTAATAAAAAAAATTGTAGATGGTTCATGACAAACACGTTTCTCAGAGAAAAAATCAATAGAATTCATAACAGAATTCAAATCTTGATTAATTCTCTGCAAACTCACAAACTTTAGCTTCGTGTTTTTACAAATCGAAGAAACACAGACGTTATGAGTTCCTGGGGCCCTCGGTAAAACACAATATTGTGGTCTCAGAGAAGCAAAAGTTCAAAAGCCAATTTTTAATTCAGAATTTCTTTTCTTAAATTCTTTATAAATTTCTTTCAAATTTGTCTTGTTTTTTTACTCTCTTGCCCCCTTCCTTTAGAGATTTTATATCCTTCTTGCCGGCCATAATACGACTGATGTCCTCTTGGTAAAATCTCTCCACAACTCTTTTAACATCATCGGAAATATATCCCTGGTATTTTCTGTCAGGAACAGAAGTGATGCCCTTCTGTTGTTGGGTTAATTTTGCTGTTTGAGATACATAAAATGATACGTCAAATTCATTATCTTCTGTATACTCCAAGTATTGGAAACGCACGTCAGGATCATGTATTTTTCATTTTAAGATTTTACTTCCGAAAACTTTTGCTTAAATTGGGAAAGCATCACTTCTGCGTCATTGTTTACATCACTAACATTAAGTATTTTGTTTACAGCTTCATTAACGGCAATAGTCGTCCTTTGTGCGTAGAATTTAACACAGGTTAGCAAGCGTTTCGCAATATATTTTGATTTATTTAACGTGGCGCTTCAAGGTCACGAGCTGGAAGGAGAAGTGCACATTGTCATCCAATCGGTAGCTCCAAACCAAAAATGTAAATCGTAACGAAGCTTCTGATTGGATGACAGTGTCCCCCTCTTCATCTAGCTCGTGACCTTGACTACGGAACTTTTTCACAACTTTTGGCATGTTAACTTATTTGTTACTCTTTCAAATTACACACTCCCAAAGATGCAAAGAACAAGATTTTCCGCACTCATAAATACACTCGGAAAGGTACACTTCCACTAATTTTGGATACAACTCACGATTCACGATATTTTTACACGACTTGCACTGTGCCAGACTGAGCCTTTTGAACGTTTGGAATGATCGTTGACCGGAACCCAATGTACTTGAGCTGTCGCAGGTGGAAGCCTGAAATCTCACACCGATGCATGCAGTCTCCGTCGCAGGGTACACCCCAACCAGTAAATAGCACTGTCACAAAGCGAACCATCCCTCAAAGATACCCTCTGGACGCGCGGATACCCTTGCAACCCTCCAGAACTCGACTTGGAAAGGAATTCACTTTGGACATCAGGCTTTGAAAATCATTCCTGTTGAAAAACAGTGGAACGGGAATAGTTTTATTTAAACATAAATTAACCAGAGCAGAGGTGATTAGAACAATAAAATACTACAGTTTCCAGAGTCCACATACATCTCGAGGGCACAGGTAAAAGTAAAAATCTCGTACATTATTTGTAAACGATCGGTGATGAAGTGCACCGCGCAACGCACGCTCGCCTGCACCGACCATGCGACTATCGACCTTAAGCGCAAAACTCACTAAAAATAAAAAAAATAATCGAAAAATCTGGAGTATCGCAAGATATCATCATGGAATTTTGATGCGAGTTTGAACTTATAACTATCTTATTCTAAACAAAAAATTAAAGGAAAAAAAGAGGTTGTCTTCGGAAATATTATTATATTTAGTTTTGTTATATTTTTCAACATTGTTTACTTACTAATCACCAGTGAGTGTTAATAAATTAAAAGTTTATCTTTGTAGCTGTATGGTGGTGTAAAGTTAGTTCCAATGCATTGCGATATATATTGTACAGAATTTTTTAAATTGCAGCCAACATTTCAGCATCTCTGAAATTTCATCATCTATATGAGAGAAGCAACTGATGCTATGCATGTTATATTGAGGATTTTAACTTTTCATTATGAAGGCATTCATGTGATAAAATCTTAAAAAGATCCGAAACATCACTGGCCAAAACTTTAAATTTTGTATGGAATGACCCAGGTGAGAAATTGAGGAATGTTGTATGAGAGACTCCACTTTTGTTGAGACTTTTGAAGGAAAAAACAGGTCCTACACACCAACAAATACGATACTTATTTCCAAGTTCTTATACTTCAAAATCTATATTTTCTGTAAGCAATATGGAATATCGGCAGGTTAATGTCAACAGTTAGACTGATAGTAGTGCTTTGTAATAGCTGCTAAAGCCATGACAAATATTCAGATTAATTTCATGCAATGTTTTATTTACAAAGTCATTTTATTGCGCTCAAAATATTGCCATCACAATTTATAAGTAAAACAAATCAACATTATTTAATCAAACTCTTTATTATTCATGAAAAATAAGATTTTTAAGGCAGGAAAAATGAATCAATATAAAAATCAAATGAAATGAAACAATGATAAATAAATGAAGATAATTTAATAAAAAATAGTTCACACTTTTCTTAAATTACTCGTTTCACCCAAGAATAAATGTACATGTTATTTAATTTTTAATTCTGATATAAATTCCCTATTAAATCTTGCAACCTGAATTTCATTGTTCACTGTCTTTGTAGACAGAATACCTAGAGTCTGAAAGACATTCCACTACTTCTCGCTACAACAATATTCATTGCTATTATGTTTGAAAATACTGATTTCTTCCCAACAATCTCATAGTAAGTCTTAGTAAACTTGTGCAAAACCATATTTTTGAAGGATAGGGCAAAATGTATCTTCATTAATACATGTGCATTGTTATGGAAACTAAATAATTGTTGTGTAAATACTTTATACACATATTTGTATTTTCAAAAAATAAAAAAAAAATTATGAATTTGCAGAATTATTACAACTGTAATAAATAAAATAATCTAAATAAGAAAATAATTTAAAAAGTTAAATAATTGATTATAATTCTTTTTCAGATTTCAATTATTTTGTGAGCATAAATGTACTCTCTATATAGTGTTCTTTAGTCAATGTTTCTACTTGATCAGTTAAACAATCATCGTTAATAGCAACACTTTTTTGGTATTTCTCTAATATTTACAATAACCTCAGATGCAAATAAAGAAAACTTGTGAACTTGTGAAACAGGATACAAAAGTACTGGAATTATATATTCATGTTATAATTTCATTTCTTAATTGAAGCACTTTCTGGCTTTAGAGTAGTTATCCTTGAGATAAATGATAAATGCTTGGTATACAAGTAAGAAGCAAATTATTAAAATTAATAAAAAAACTTAAAAATGCAAAATAAAAATCAATTTAGAACAATTAAAAGAGTAGGTGGCATTGACATATTTTTTTTTTCTCTTTTCTCTTCAACTAAGAAATAAAAAGATAGCATGACCATGTCAGAATTTCATCAAATTTAATAAGCTCTCAAATGCATCCAGCAACTTTTTGATTATAAACGTGAACATCATTTTGACAAGAGAGCCATGTACACTTTCTGATAGACAAAACGAGTTAACGTGAACATAGCTTTAACAACTCTCTAAATATATTTTTCTGATCATTACATTAGCAACATATTGGGGAATAAAATGTATATACAATACATAAATGTACAAATGATAACTCTGGGATGCTGGCATTGAATATAATTTAAATACTTTAGACTGACCACGTACATGTAGTTACCTAAAATACATTTGGAATTATGATCAATATAATACACATCATGAGCTTACAAGGAAAATATATTAAGTTAAAAAAAATGAATTAAAATGTGATATTAATAGTGTTAACCCGGGAAAGTCCACAATATGTAGGCTCATGCCAGAGCCTGCAATGTATCTCTCAGATATAGCTGCAACTTTTTGTAAATGCAAATGATCTGAAGGCCCATTTACTGAAATACATATTTTATTCAGGTTTTACATGTCCCCCAATGCAATTGTTAAGGAATCTTATACTGCAGAATTGTTGTCTGAATACATATGGTGAGAAAGATAAAAATTTATGAAGTACACACTAAAATACTTAAATATCTTTTTGTCCTATTAAATAATATTAAATACAATTTTCACAAATTATTTTGGGATATTCTAAAGAAATATATATTTTACTTTCCACAAAAATATTTAGAAACTCTTTGTCTGTTTTCTTTTTTGCAAGGGTCGCATATTTTTTTATTTCCGTACAGACGTCTCCTGCACATCTTCTTTCTTTTTGGTAAGAAATTGTGACAGTCAATTGTAGATAAGACATGTTATTACATTTTCTGAATAGGCACAGATGAAAATAATGCCATAATATGTACCGCTCAGGCCAGGAGCACTGGTGCCATTGCATCCAATGTAAATGGCAGATATCGCGCAGTGCAGCACTCAAACTTCAACATGAACACGGGAAATGATACAAAGAAAGGATAAAAATAAAAAGCCAGGTGATCTCAGGAAAGTGTAATGAAGGAATACATGAAATATCAGACGACTAATGCAATGCAATCATTCAGGAACATAAAATTGCCGTGGCTTGGATCTTGCAGATTTATTGCGAGCACTCCTGGGTTAAGTGCAACAAATTATAGTCTATGTACAAGGAAAATGGAGTAAGCCCAGTATCTTAAGTTACATAGCAAAGATACATTCGGAAATACCCAAGTCCATTATACACAAAATACTGTCTGCCAAAAAGCAATTCTGATCATCTGATTTTCATAATCATAAGCTTTCTTAGTTCCATGATTTTGGTGTTAATACCTTTTCCTTGTAAGCCTATGATTATACAAACTGATGCACATATATTCATCTTCCTACATTGAACATAATTTAATTCATTAATTTAAAAGCTCAAACCAGTGAGGAGCAATCAAACTGTTCATGTGATGAGCTCATAAACAATGGTATTTTAAGTCTTTTGGAAGCATAGAATTAGAATATAGTCACTGAATTGAGGCAGCATGGCAATTGGCCTAAGACCTTCAGCATGAAGCATATCATGCATATTTTTTTTCTCTTCAAATGTTTCTTTGCAAGTTATTCAATTCAATAATATATTTTGAGTTGCACAGTCTCTTCAGTTTTTCTGAATTATCCTTCTGTCCTGGAAAATAAAAATTAGGTCTTTAATAAAAATATACACGAAAAATGGTTCAGTAAAGAAGCCATTGCCTTTACTTATTCTGAATTTATGATTACATCATATATTAATTATTTGGGCATATTTTTTAATGCTCAACTCGCATATTGTAGAATCAAAGTTGTCTTTACTGTTGTCTTCATCTTTCAAATGATTTAATTGATTATACACACTGGTTCAACTACTATAAATTTGCAATAAAGTACCACTTCTTTTCAAGTTGTCACTCAATATGTAAATCATTTTACAAGTTACAATAGTTACTTATAAAATTATAATACAACTGAAGTTATAATATTACAATTATAATTGTATATTTAATTTAGATATCAACTTAAATCTTATAGAAATGAGAACCTTAAAACTTCAGGATATTCATTAGTTTTAATCAATATATGTGCTTTCTCTTTCAGCTGTCAATATTACAGCCATTTAACATGTAATAAAAATTAATTTCTTAAGAATATTTATTGAATAAGCATGTACATAATGACAAGGGCACCCAGACAAGGGGGACAGCTGGGGCAACTTTCCCCTTGGATCTTATTTTAATGATGCCTGAAATCTTTTTTTCATTCGAAACCTAAAAAATCTCAGAAATTATTTCTAATTCAAATTAATTGCTAGAAGTTATTTCTGCACGGAGAGATGGAATCTGTGTATTTTTGGAGAGGGGACTTTTGTTTTAAATAAAGGAGTTCTTTGGATCTACTGCTCCAGGCTCCTTGTTTTATCTGGACACCTCTAAGTAATGAAAGAAAACTAAATGTGTTTGTAGATTGCTTCATAACATATTGAAAATCATCTGTTACTCAGTAATAGTGTCCACCAACAGCTTATAACTTCAATAAAATAATTAATTTATTTCATAATGATGTACTTAAAAAAATTGAATTAGTGAATGTATCTTGAAATGTGAATTGAAGTATGTAAAAGGAAGTATGTGAAAGGAAGATCACACCAAGACAACATAACAATAATATGACAACTAATAGAGAAAAGAAGAGAATTCAACCTCTAGACTCACATATGTTTTGTTGACTACAAAAAAGTATTTGATTAAGTTAGCAGAAAAATATTATGGAATATAATGTAGAAAACAGAATACATTTAATAAATGTAAAAAGAAGCCTTTATAAAAGTATGCAAATTATAATTAATACTGGAACAAAAAAATGGATGCAATGAAAATTAATAAAGGACTGACACGTGTAAGTGTCTGTGTGTGTCTGCGTGTGCGTGTGCGTGGGCGCGGGTGCGCGGGTGCGCGTTCGCGCGGGTGCGCGTTCGCGCGGGTGCGCGTTCGCGCGGGTGCGCGTTCGCGTGGGTGCGTGTGTGCGTATATATATATATATATATATATATATATATATATATATATATATATATATATATATATATATATATCATAAGACAATGGAAAAATTAAATAAATCCGGGAATAAAGCTACACTCCCAAAATAAATGCATTAATACATTAATGTTCGCAGATGATCAAATAATTCAAAAAACAGGGAATGATCTGCAAAAATCTATATTCCGCTTAAACCAGATATGTGAGCACTATGATTTTAAAATATCTATTAAAAAGACGAAAGTTATGGCTTTTAAAGGGAAATACCCTATACACTCCAAAACAATCCAAAAGAAACTAGAATTAAATTTTATAAAGTAATGGCAGCACCAATGCAAACATACAGAAGTGAATCATGGAGTGCAACAGCAAAAGAGCAACAACAAATACAAACAGCAGAGATGAAATTCCTCAGGAGAATGAAAGGTTGCTTGATATTAGATCAAATAAGAAATGAGGAGATTAGATCTGATCAAAACATATTTTCCATGAATGAACATATTAAAGAAAATAAACGCTGGATACAACATACACATAGAATGGATAATACAAGAATAGCGAAATCAGTATTATCTTATAAACCTTTACGAAGAAGAGAAATAGGACGTCCAAGGAAAAGATGGTTGGAGTGAAGACACAACAGGCTATTAGACTAATCCTTGATAGTGAATGAGAAGGAGAATGTATGGTAAACAAATTTAAAAAAGGGTTAAACTGACTTGGAAAAAAAAAACACCTAAAATTAAAAATAATTTCAAATATTCATTTGGTCTTCTGAGCTGGCAAAAACTTTAGATAGAATTTATAGGTAATGTAGGATCACAAACTAAAAGGACATTCAGTTATTTCTTATTTCAATTTACTTTTATATTGAAAAGTTATTTCCAATTTTTTTAATTTACATTTTTATTTTTAGCTTCTCAGTGGCATTGGTGGAAAAATAAATATCTTGTTTACTCATTGTAATGCCCTTCTTTAGCCTTCAGAAGAAAGGTCATGTCAATTTTTGGATAATTTTTGAAAATTCATATGAACATTGCACTTACATCATATAATTGAATGCTTTTAGCTCTATCTAAACAAAACGTTTAAAGAAACACTGTGAAGTGGTTTTTGAGAATGTCTTGTTTATTTATTTTTGTAAAATGTGACATGATTAAATTAAAAATTATGTTCAAAATACTAATACATTGAAAAAACTTATACGAGACCATTTAAAGAGTCTTAATTAATAAATTAATGCATTAAGAAAAACATCTCTTGTTTCAATAATGGAGATATAGGTGAGGTTCAAAATATGTTCAGCTTTTGAAATCTATTAAAATTGACAGATTTTAATGAAAACCAAACTATTACAAGATTTATAAGGGCACTTGATCTAATTAAACAAGAAATTTAAAGAAAATATTAGGAGCTGTTAGTAGTTTTTTAGAAAATGTTGAAAGTGTAA
>BLKR01009525.1:77500-94851 GCA_011170035.1 Teleogryllus occipitalis
TATGACAAAGCGGTAGATGCAGACATGACTCGTGAACTTCAAGAAGTCGGTAAATGTCTGAAAGCAGGTAAGGCAACTGGGTTGGACGGGATACCGAACGAGGTACTGAAAGTAGTCATCACAGAATATCCATACCTTCTATTGGGACTCTTCAATGAGTGTATGAAATATGGAGGCTTTGTCAGACTGGAAGCGTCAGAAGCTTGTACTATTAAGGAAGGGACACAAGTCGGTGGATAGTGCATCATCGTACAGGCCCATCTGCCTTCTGGATACCATGGGCAAAATGCTGGAAGGCCTGAATCTTCAGCGCTTGGAGAAGCACATGATAGGACAGGGCAGCTTGGCTCATAACCAGTATGGGTTCCGTAAAGGCAGATCGACGATCGACGCTATCAGGGAAGCAGTAGAACTGGCAAACATGGCAAGAGAAGGTAGCGGCAGGAAGAAAGGTTTTTGTGCCCTTATAGCAATAGACATTCAAAACGCATTCAACTCCTTGGGTTGGGAAGATGTAAAAGAGGCATTAGAAAGACTACCTGAAGAATCTTATAGGAGACTGCCTAAGTGAGAGAAACATTATATATGAAGAAGATAATTGGAGAATTAAAGAAGAAAAGACATGTAGAGCCCCCCAAGGACCTCGGCTAGGCCCAATGCTATGGAACCTGGTTTACGATGACTTCTTAAAGATGCCACTTCCAAGGGAAGTAAATATTATAGGATTTGCGGACGACGCCTTGATTGTAGTCGCAGCAGAAAACGAAGATTTTCTTGAGATGCGAGCGAATGAAAGCCTGCATAGAGCAAAAAGATGGTTGGATAAACGAAAATTAGACATGGCGTCAAAGAAAACAGACAGTTCTGTTCACTAAAAGAAGGGGCTTTAGGAAGTCGAGAATAGAGGTGGGAGGTAAGGAAATACAATGGAAGAAACACATTACCTATTTAGGAGTAGAAATAGACAATTGTTTAAGTTTTGGACCGCATGTGGAGAAGGTAGCGATGAAAGCAATGGAAGCGGGAGGAAACCTAACACGACTCATGCCGAATGTTGAGGGCGCGAGGGAAAAGAAAAGACGACTGGTAGCAGGGTCAGTCCTGTCCAAAACACTATATGCAGCTCCAGCATGGGTGGGCGCTATGAAAGTAGAAAAGCATAGGAGAAGGCTGCTGTTGGTAAAGAGAAGGGTAGCACAGAGCCTCTCTGTCTACCGAACAGTCTCTGAAAGTGCCACTCTTGTGCTAGCAAGCGTACCCCTTATCGACCTTCTGATGAAGGAAAGAACATCCGTCTACGAAAATCTGAAAGAAATGCAGACTTCAGAAAGAGAGAAGCAGAAACAAAGAGTCAAGAGGGAAGGAAGAGAGGACCTCGCTGAGAGGAACTGTGTTGTGGCAAGACCGCTGGAGAAAAGAAACGACAGGTAGATGGACTTATAGTCTAATACATGATATTAAAAAATGGGTAGAACGAAAGCACGGTGAGACCGATTACTTCCTGACACAAGCCTTCACAGGCATTGGAAGCTTCAGAAACTACTTATAGCGCTTCAAAAATAAAGAGTACAACAGGTGTACCACCTGCGAAACAGAAGATGACGCAAAATATATTATTTTCCTACCAAGATTTGGAAGTAGACTGAGAAATAACGAACTCCCACATTGTAAAGGAGATGTCACCAAACAACATAGTAGAAGAAATGCTAGAAAGAGAAGAAAACTGGGCAAAAATTCATAACTATATGAAAAGAGTTATGAAGAAGAGAGAAGAAGCCCTTGGGGGATCGGATTAGAAGGATCCTAGAGATCGTCGAGCCAGTCTGGCAAGATGAAATGCCACAGCTGCGATTCCTTGCTAAGACATTCTGGCTGGAATGGAGGGAGTTTTAGTGGGTAGACCAACTATGGAAGTCCCACACATGAGGTTTCAAAACCTAAAGGTGCGTAAAGCATTTCCTCCGCCTAAAAAAAAAAAAAAAAATAATAATAATAATAATAATAATAATAATAATAATAATAATAATAATAATAATAATAATAATAATAATAATAATAATAATAATAATAATAATAATAATAATAATAATAATAATAATAATAATAATAATAAATAATAATAATAATAATACCAATAATAATAATAATAATAATAATAATAATAATAAATAATAATAATAATAATAATAATAATAATAATAATAATAATAAATAAATAATAATAATAATAATAAATAATAATAATAATAATAATAATAATAATAATAATAATAATAATAAATAATAATAATAATAATAATAATAATAATAATAATAATAATAATAATAATAATAATAATAATAATAATAATAATAATAATAATAATAATAATAATAATAATAATAATAATAATAATAATAATAATAATAATAATAATAATAATAATAATAATAATAATAATAATAATAATAATAATAATATTTATTGAGCCACATATACAATTTCAATTGTGTATGAGTCAGATATGATGTATGCAGGTGCACAAGTTTTCCTCGGCTCCAGGTTTTAGCTTTCTTTTACTATACACTATTATGAGTAAAGGTAAAGTAGTATTTTAATATAAGAATATAAGGAATGTTCACCTCTATATGAAAGAACTGGAAGCGACATTCAATTTTGATTTTGAATACACTGTTAACAATTTTTAACCCTCCATTCCTCTAATGTATAGCAAAAGGGAGCTCAAGAAGACTTGTGAAGAGTGAAGTTACATTTACTGTCCAGAAATCAAAGCAAGGGGGCCCTCTCAGCATTTGCTCAAAGGATCAAGGGAAACTGGACAAAAACCCTGATCGAGTTGGTGTCATTAATCTTACAGTACTTGTTACTAATGATGATGATAATTATAATTATAATAATAATTATTATAATAATTATAATTATAATAATAATTATTATAATAATTATAATTATAATAATAATTATTATAATAATTATAATTATAATACTAATTATGATTATAATAATAATTATAATTATAATAACAACACTATTCATTTAGAAATTATTTAACAATGTTATTGTTAACAATGCCAAATGCATCTAGCAAATTCAGGGAGAAGGAAACAGAATTTTGGAATGAATTAATGAAAGAACTATTTACTGACAACAATTTTATTTGAAAAAAAATCTGTCTTCAATTTTGTATTTGTAGGAAGTCCCCGAAAAAAAATTCAGACTTTTGCAATTTTTGAAAATTTAGAGTTAATCATGAAAATCCAACCTATGCTACTTTTATAAGTGTATTTTACTCTATTCTTACAAGTATTTTAAAGAAAAAATTTAGAGCCATTTTTGAGAAAATTTTGGAAATGTCTAGGGGCCTAATGTAATGTACCCTCAAAAATTAATGAATGTTTTTCAAAATCGCAGAGCTTTGACACAGGGAAACCAGTTGGGAAAAAATCATATGCATAGTTCAGGCGCTAGTGTTGTTCTCATACACCAGCCGGCCGGCCGGTTAAAAAAAACACTTTTTCGGTATCAGGGAACCCCAAAACCTGTATAATTTGTATAAACCTGTATAATCCGTTGAAATATCGAATTCGATTTTCCGCAGCTTTACGAAACTTCCTCTATACTATGTATGTTACTTCGTATATACATACGTATACGAGAAAGTTAAAAGATAACAATTTATATAACCTCTTTCTTTCTAAGTTTATGAACTCGTTTGATCTATATCAGGGATGTCTAACTTGCAAGGTCTCGATGGCCACGATTAAAACCTTTAATATGGTTGAGGACCATATTTTCATTTCTCAGGCGATCCACACCTGATTTCCCCGTATAGTTGATCTTGGCAGTTTGCCCATCTGTTGTGAAACATGGGGTGGTAGGATGGAGAGGGAGGGGGTAGGAGGAGATGAAACCATGCGTGACATCAGGCTATACCATGCATGACACAGTTAATCATATTGGGATGATTTCGAATTTGTGAACTTACTAAAAAACAATTCTTAAATCTAAACTTAACCTATTATTACATTAAAGGGGGTATTGCCTGAGGTAGGCTGTAAGTGCTAGGCATGCAATGTTCTTGCCCGACATAGATGCAAGGGATTTTTACTTTTGACTAATAACCTTTTGTGAGCCACAATAAATGGCACTGTGGGACACATATGGCCTGCCAGTTGGACCACCCTGGTCTATATCAATATCATAACATCATTTTACAATTTCCTTATTAAATGAAGCAATTGTTATATTACATTTTCATCAAAAACTTTTCAAGTTACCTAATTCAGATAAAAGACAACAGTTAAAGAAAATATGCTGTATGATTAAATAATTTATGCTGCTTCCTATCATTTTCTGATCTTTTATGATGGAAGTTAATCACAAATTATATATTTTATTTGAAATATTTTCATGATCACATTATTCTGAAATCCAATAACTTTGCTGTATTCAAGTTGATAACATTTATAGCTATTTTTAAGAAATATAATTTCATCTGTATGATTGAATTTTGTGTTTTTTGCTTTTTCATTCAAAGCCATCATTTTAGATGGTCTTATTAATTAAATGTACCTGAATTTTCTGATTATGCACATTGACCCAAGGTTTCAGCAGAATTGGCTGAGAAGAAAATATTTGAATAAATGCAATTGAAGAGAACAAAAGCAACGAGGTTTGAAATGATTAAGAAGAGGAAAATAATTCTTCTTATTTCTCTCATAGTCATCCACTTATGTACACATTTTTTGTGCACATCACTAATGAATAAACAATTAAATGATTACTGCAGAAAAATGGTTTTATTTGTTTTTCATATAATTGTTTTCAAATATGATAATATATAAATCATATAAGATGATTGTAGACAAATTATATAGCCTAAGTAACAAAAAATGCTGTGTTGTGAATTAAGAAGTGTTTTGATTATTACCTGTAGAAAATTTGTTTTACTTTTGAGAAGAATGAATCCAAAAATGTAGGCAACTTCAAATCTGCAGTTCAAACAAAGTTCTTCATAATTCTACAAATTCAAGACATGAAACATCTGTTGCATACAAAATGGAATTTAACCAATCCTGTATTATATTGTTTCATGATCCTGGCACAAGTATAAATTAAGCCAGTAAGCTCTATCCAATCTCAAGCAATGGATACAGATTGCTGCAAATGTATAAAAAAAAAGTTTAGTTCTTGAATTAATTTGCCTGTTTCTTCAAAATTCTTCTTTTGAATTCAAACAACCAGAAAATAAAATAATACAATAAAACTTCTCTACACAAAAGACAATTAACTAAGAAATATATACCATGATTAAGGGGTTGTCAAAACTTCCTGCATTGTGGAAAGAAACTCTCAGTTACATTACTTTTTTCTGAGAGATAAATAAAAATTTTAACCAATGAATAATACATTTTACCTGTGAAATTATTGCGATTGTTCCTCTTGCTTAATATCCTCAATTCTGTGAGGGGAATCAGGAGACATTGACAGTTGATTATTTATACTATCATACACCATGTCGTAAACCTTTATCATAAATTCCATTACTTTCCTGTAGGTTCCTTCTCGAAGTTTTTGGTAACTTTTTCCTACAAAGTATGCATTAATAAGTTTTTGGGCAACCATGTCATTAGATGTGTGTGCAAGTACACTACTTTACCTGCAGGTTTGAGAATGCCCTGAATTGCAATGGATTGATGAGTAAGTGAACAAACAAATCGTTTTATAATATCTTCTGTAGTATCATTAGAGATAGGCTGAAGTCTTGCTAAAAATCTTAATAAATATTCCAATGTATACTGTGTAATCTGCAAAGAGCATTAGCATTTTATAAAACAATGAATTATTGTGTGAGCACAAGAGGGTGATACAAAAAAGGTCATTTGTGATTTTCTAGGAAGCCAGGATTGCACTCCCTCACCTCATTCAAAATGATTAATAATAAGTGTGAGACAAAAGAAGAAGAGAAGAAAGAAGAAGGAGAAGAAAGAAGAGGGAGAAGAAAGAAGAGGGAGAAGAAAGAAGGAGAAGAAAGAAGAAGGAGAAGAAAGAAGAAGGAGAAGAAAGAAGAAGGAGAAGAAAGAAAGAAGAAGAGAAGAAAGAAGAAGGAGAAGAAAGAAGAGGGAGAAGAAAGAAGAGGGAGAAGAAAGAAGGAGAAGAAAGAAGAAGGAGAAGAAAGAAGAAGGAGAAGAAAGAAGAAGGAGAAGAAAGAAGAAGGAGAAGAAAGAAGAAGGAGAAGAAAGAAGAAGGAGAAGAAAGAAGAAGGAGAAGAAAGAAGAAGGAGAAGAAAGAAGAAGGAGAAGAAAGAAGAGGGAGAAGAAAGAAGAGGGAGAAGAAAGAAGAGGGAGAAGAAAGAAGAGGGAGAAGAAAGAAGAAGGAGAAGAAAGAAGAAGGAGAAGAAAGAAGAAGGAGAAGAAAGAAGAAGGAGAAGAAAGAAGAAGGAGAAGAAAGAAGAAGGAGAAGAAAGAAGAAGGAGAAGAAAGAAGAAGGAGAAGAAAGAAGAAGGAGAAGAAAGAAGAAGGAGAAGAAAGAAGAAGGAGAAGAAAGAAGAAGGAGAAGACGAAGGAGACGAAGGAGAAGAAGAAGAAGAAGAAGGAGACGAAGGAGGAGACGAAGGAGAAGGAGACGAAGGAGAAGGAGACGAAGGAGAAGGTGACGAAGGAGGAGGAGACGAAGGAGAAGGAGAAGGAGATGAAGGAGAAGGAGAAGAAGACATAAGAAATAGGAGAAGAAAGAAAAGAAGAAAACAAATTTTTTAGATGTAGAGATGTTGCTACCAGTGAATTTTTGAATGATTGTGGATAAAACTGAAATTGACTGTAAATAATTCTATATCTTAATGTGAACTTGTGAACATAGGCTTGCATAGCGTAAAACAACATGGGACTCAACTACGTTTCTGGGCCCCCCTTTTCCATTGAAATCCTTTATATTTACGTATAACATATCAATAGTCAGATTTTAAAACCTCGTAAGTCTCATTTATGTGAAAAATAAAATTGAATTGCATCCAGCATCACTCAACAACTGCCTGTTGAGTGTAATTATTTCATTTTTAATTTGTTATTATCTATCATATTTACTGTTAATGAGAGATGTATTGTATATTATAGTATGTTAAACTTACCAGATCTAATTTTTTTAGGCATGTTTCTGGTTGGCTGCCTAAAATAACTATGTAGCTAAGGTCATCACGATCAAGAATGGGAGATTTCAAATGTTCCAACCATTCAAAAAGTAGATTTGTGAGGACATACAAGTTTCGTTCAATTTTTAATCTTCCCCATGCTGATTGGCGATGGTTTAAGTCAACACGAAGTTGTCGCACATATTTTTTTGTTCCTTCACCCATCATACAGTGATTAGCTAACAATGCTTGCACAGCATCTTCCACATTATAAGGCTGAAAAAAAATGAAAATATACACAGAATATTAAATATTTATTTTGTAAACAGTGGCATTGCATGAAGGGAGGTGAGGTAGACAATTACTATCCATTGAAATGTAAGAAATGATTAATAAATTCTGACTTATACTATATTTCTACAGAACACATTGTTTAAAATCTTGAGTTTTTTGCTAAAGTAGCAGGCAGAGTTTGTCACAATGAGTCAATACCCCACCATCAAGGATTTGATAAACCCAAATGGAGCCTTAGGGAGAAAATTCCTAATCTGCCTTTCCAGTTTTAATTTTCTGAAATTCTGCATGAGTATGACAATGAAGCTGATGCAGGAAGTCTAAAACCCATGGGCATAAGACACATAAAATCAACTGCTGGGGCAAACATGTCTTTCTCATCTAGGAGTGTTTCAGTATGCTGTGATCCCTTATTGCACTTATAGTTAACTTAAAAAAAAATAATGCATGCTCTGAGTGATCCAACCAATATATTTTTATGGTGTTCAAGGTCCTAACTATAAGATAACTAGGTATTACAACTTTCAAAATTAATACTTTCTTTTTGCTACCCATTTCGTTTTGTCATGCTACACCACTAATTCTGATGATGTTAGATGTTTGAGAACTTCCCATTTGAGATTTATAAATAAAGAAAGATATCACAGTCTTTCTTTGACATGTGGATTGAGAAAAAAAACTTTTAAAGAAAATATGTTGTTTGATTACTTTCCAGGAAAAACGTTATGCACAATGCAAAAAGTTATTATGGTTTTTAATGTGTTTAAATTGTAAAAGTTGTAAGATAAATGCAGAATGGTCTCATCCTTTTTTGTCCATCAATAGATTTGAATATTACTCTTAAAATATTTTATTATAATCGTCTGTGTGCTTTCTTTCAGGTCCATCAAAATATTTTCAATTTAAACTTGTTTATGGTCTTGTATACGAAATTTAGAAATAAGCATGTCTGGCATAATGCATGCATTTAATATTTATGAAATTAGCACAGATACAGAGATGTGTATTTAAACTGATAAAATTAACAGTCCAGGATGATAAATACGTAGCTCATAATTAAAGAGACAAATTAGTTTGAAGAAAAAGCACTTTGTAGGGCAAGTTCGATAATTTTAGGATTTTAAGTTGACATCACTGAGATGAGCCCTGACCACCTGGAGGTTCGTCATTATTGTGTTCATTACCTCAAAATTAGATTGAACGATGGCGAGTCCACTTGAAAATTCCACATTGGTTGAACAACGTTCTGTGATTCTTTTCCGACTTGCTGCAGGTGAAAAACCTACTAAAGTGACTCTAGAATCCCTAAAGTCTATGATTAAAGTTGTATGAACCGCGGGAACTTTTACAAGTGGGTAGAACAGTTCAAAAGTGGTCGTACAGTAATTTAATTGCGCATTGCGCCTTTCGGCGATCTATGTATATCAAACTTTTTTACATAGGATTAGTTATGTCATATTATTAATTATGTCACATCAACCAAAAACTGTAAAATTTATTTTCCTAAATTGCACACTACACTGTGATGTCAACCTTATGTTAGTGTGTGTGGGTGAGCGTAGGGGATAGAATTCCCTCCCCTGAGATCATAATTTTTTTCTAAAAAACTACTTTTTATATTTTATGACTATCTTTGGAATCAGTATATCTAATTCTCTGATATTATCATCACCATGGAACTTGTTTATTTGTGATTAAACTTTCAACTTTTGGTAGATTTATAAATCACATTGCACAATTTAAAAAAGAAATTTGTTTTATCTTTCAACTTTTGTTAATTTATCACTACATTTATTGTAAAACATATTGCACAATTTCCAAAAAAGAATTTGTAGTGTTATTTAAATTTATATCATTCGTTAAAAGTAGTTTACAATTAGATATTTTGTAATTGTCTTCATTTTCTAATATTTATTTCATTTCATGTTTATTTATATAGTCACCTGTAGAAAACAGGAACCTAGGGTTGAAACATAGTGGAGAAATAAAATATGGCCCTGTGGTCGTTTCTCTCAATGTTTGAAAGCAACTTAGTTGTCTAATATTATTTCATTAGAGGCCGAATTTACCCTGTTTCCTAAGATGCTTCGCCCATGTTTAGGAATTCTATATATCCAACATGTTACAAACATTGTATCTGAATGCAGTATTGGGTGTAACAGACTTGAGACAATCTACTCTAATTTAATTATCACCCTTTATTATCATCTTAATCTTCAAAAGGACGAAAAACCTTAAAAAGTGGCCAATGTTATCCCGTTTAATGTTACTTATATTTCCTGGCAATATGCTGCCATACACATTCTGAAATTTCAGTGACAGTTTTGACAGGAGATCATGAATCTAGGCACAAATTAAATAGTGGGGAAGCTAGCACAGATCCTTGTAAAACTCCATTGATATTTTAAGAATATTTGTATGTTAATTGTAAATTGTGAAAATTTGTAAGAATACTCACAATAATTTGTTCTTTCTCTGATGCCTTTTCTAGTTCTCCTTGGGAACTTAATTCTTGATAACACATATTATCATAGAGTGCTTGGCCTTCAATGCCATCACCCAACATTGCATCTAAGCAACTGTCATCCAGACCTGAAAGATAATATCGTTTAAATTAATTTGGAAAATTGATAGAAAGGAAAATACAAAAGGGAATATTAATAGTAATATAAAATAATAATAATAATAATAATAATAATAATAATAATAATAATAATAATAATAATAATAATAATAATAATAATAACAACAATGATATAATAACAAGAATAATATATTATACAATTATCATCTTATAGAGGTGGTCATAGAAGATAAGTATCGTTTAGCACAGGGCTTCATCCTAGAGAAATTTTTCACTGAATTGCCTAATGAGAAAGCCTCGTACATCGCTAACGCTTCACTGCACCCAACTTCACAATCTATTCCTTCGTAAGTTCAGTGTTCGACAAAATATGCACTTCAGAAATGTGCGCACACAACCTGCATCGCTGATCGACAGTGACGAAACACTCGCTGTCGAACTTGAGCGATGAGATCTTGCACGTGTCCACGGATGCCACTTCCCATGAAAGTGGCATACCTCACGGCTGCAGAGAAAAGTGTTAAATGAAAAGTCGGCACACGTCATGATTATGCAATTCTCAATAACTTTGGAGCTAAAGCAGAACGTGAAAATCTTTTTGGAAGTTACTTCTCACAAAAGTGGAGTCGATTACTATCATATTTATCTTTGTCTACGTTTTAGGACCACTGTCAAGTAATATAATTTCATTAACACCAGGGCTGGCCTTTAGTGAGAGAGTGTTTGCGTACGAGTCAATTACTATTGTCATTAGTCCCGTAAACATAGTGCATGTCCATGAGGGAGCGATGTTTCTCCCCTGGAACGTGAGATCTGGCGCCGACAGACCTCTTCCAAATATCTCCCCCAGCGGGGCACCGCCCCAACTCTTCGCTCCCCACTGGACTTCCAAAATGTGTGGTAGGGTAGCGTGTTTGTGGAAGGGGAGAGAACGAACAAGAATGAAGGGCCCCTATATTAAGGTATTGCTCCGGCTATCGCCTGGTATTTATAGGAGAACCACGGAAAACTACCAATTAAAGCAGCCAGCAGCTAAAATTCTCCTTCAGACAGTGGCTGAATTCGACATACTAGCGATGCAGCTAGTATTAGAAATTCGCAACCGTGAGGACTTTAACGTGGGGTCTCATGGTTAACGATGCTATCTGCAGGCAAGGGTTGAGGTCACTCGCCATCGCAGCCGTTCCGGTTTTTAGGATTTCGTGCCTGAGGCAAAATCCTTTGACTTCATATATAAAGTGTATTATGAACTGGTCTATGTATGCTCTGTAAAAAAGGCAAAATCCTAAGAACAATACTTAATAAAACAATTTTTTACAATGGTTGAATTTATAGTTGGTTTAGGCAGGCGCGGATTCAGAAAGTATGTTTGGGGGGGAAAATTTTCTCTCACTCTTTTTCTTTAGTATATAATATGTATCCTAAACATGGCAAATAATTTATTATATAATATAATATAATATAATATTCTAGCAAAATATTAAAATGATTATTTAGTGAATTACTGTATGTTGTAAAAATTTATTTATTTATTAGCAAAATCATTGAATTTAAAGTTGCTAAATGATGGACAATTATAATATAATTTTCCGTCTATTATTCAGTTGTAAATGTTTACGATTTAAATAAAAACACAACAAATTTACATAAATATTTACATTTTTTAAAATCATACAACATAAGAATATTACATGTTTTAATTTTAGACTTTCACAACACTATTCTATGGTTCCCCATTTCCAAATGTACATTGACTGACAAATTTTTTTGGGGGAAAATTTCCCTTATTCCCCCCCCCTCGTAGATCCGCGCCTGGTTTAGGAGAGGCACGTCAAATCACGCCCCCAGGAGCTACTTGCCCGCCTGGGGAGCCCGGCGCTCGTAAGGGCACGCGCAACTTCCCCTGACTCCGCACTCATTTCCCCTGAAAATCCAGAAAGGGGTGGACATTCACAAGCTGAAGTAGCGCGAGGCGGTGAATAGTGGCTTCGTACGGAAATATGTTTGCCAGATTTTTTTTATATCAAATAACCGAGAATTGTAATATGTTTATATACTTCATGACTTATTACTATTTGATGTTTATTTTTTTTTACTAAATTTCCCTATACAAGGTCGTCGCTAAGTGACAGGGATATGTTTGAATGTCGAATTTTTTCTTTGTTTTCGTTTTATGTTGTGTTATTAAATCACTCAGTTATTGTATTTAGCAATGATGTGAAGTAAATTAACAAGTCCCTGTAAGTTATTTTCTCGCTTACGGATGGACTGCGCATTTAACAGACAAGAATATTGGTCTGTTAAAGCTAACCTCAACATAGAAAGTTCATGCTTTTATATTACTCTTAAGTAAACAGGAATACAAAATCAAGATTCTTTTGATTCAAATTTTTTAAATTTTACTCTCAATTGAGAATTTAAAATCGGACTGATGTATTATTTCATTTTAATGGATCGTTTCTTTGCCTTAAAGAGAAAATGGGAATTAATATAGATAATTTTCTGATAATAACTGTCAAGTAATTTCTGCCAAAGACTGTCATGGGCCAGGTGTCCAGTGACGTACGTCCAGAGGAATTGTACATTCCTTACTATTAAATCTCGTGCCAATTTCTCTGGCCGCAGTGCCCGCGAGCTCTAGTAAGCTTGTTATATTATTTGTTGCGCCTTGCCCGCGGCCTTGACCTGATTTAGGAGCTCATTGCTTCAATTCAGCACATATGTTGGTCACTACTGTGAAGTTAATTTTGCACACTCCAGCGTTTTCAATTTATATTATTGATTGTAAATATTTAAATTACACATTTATATAAACTTATAAATTGAATGCATAAAAATTAACAATTTTACATCGTGTATATTTTCCAGTGCACCAGAATTTGAAATTAAACTATGCAGCATCAGGTCATGTGAAACGTGTCTAATGGTTTCGTTAGATAGACAAGATCCCGGGGAAAATCCAAAAACAATGAAACAGTTTTGATTGTAACTGAAAATGGAAATATTTGATCAAGGTCCTGTTTGTTCAGATCGATGGGGTATATCAATGCGGGAGAAAATCGTCTGAAGGGTTTAAGTGCTAGCTTTGAGCAGAGAGGGACGGACGGATGACGGACAAGCGGACAGACAGATGTAGAGATGGACAGGCAGACGGTTTGCCCATGAATCAATTTTTCGATATCCATGACCCTACAAACGTGGATTCTGAGTACAAAATGTGTTAGATGAAGTAGTCTAATACATATCGAAACAAGATTTATCCATTTTTTGTTACCTAGGCCCCACAATACGAGTTTTTCTGTTAAAGAAATGGACGATTTCTGCCTCAGGATTGCAATACTTTCTTTTCCTGCGTAAGTACGTAGTAAGTGAGAAAGTAAAAATTGACAACCGCCTTCTCATCAGTTAGATTAACAAAGGTCTCTAATGTCTATTTCTTGAGAAACACTGGGCTTCTTCAAAAGTTTGTCGACGATTTCACTTCTTTAACATCCGTTCTTCCACGAGAGTTGTGCTTTAGTGAGTGGAAGCTCTTAGGACAGAGTATTGCCGAAGAAAATATGTACAAATCAAGAAAAACTCAAATTTGTGAATAGGGGTGCAAATAACAACAGTCCTGTATTGCGCAAGCCTTGCGATCGCGCCGAGTTTTTGATCGTCAGAACTTTAGCCCGCCGCCGGCCATCTCAACTACGGTGCAATCGCTACTCACAAATAACGCTTAAGACCTCCGGAGTCTACAAGAGCGCTTCTAGTCTTGGGAATGTGTATACATTTTCGGTGATATACAGGCTGCAACGGAATTGAAAAATTACAAAAAAGAAAAAAAGGATCTACGGAAATTTTTGCTTCTGCGGCCAAAACGGCAAAGGAATTATTTATTACTAATATTACGAGGAACGCGCTAGTGTTTTTAACCTTAAATTACGCATATATATATATATATATATATATATATATATATATATATATATATATATATATATTAGGGTTTTCGGATAGGATTATTTAGATTAAAATGTTAAAAAAGGAGTGCAAATTTTCAGTGTAATTAAATAATGTTAACCCATCTGACAATGAGCACTATGTTTCTACAATTGAGAATTTTTTCACACATAAATACTAATATTTTTTAAAATACAAAAGAGCATTGAAATATGGACTCTGCTGTGATGATACTTAAACTCCTGTTACCAGTACATCAATATATAAATTTCTGTACCTGACATCCCTGATGCACACGATGGCATATCTGGAGAAATACAAGCTGCTGGAGGAGGAATTTGCTCTTCATCCGTTAAGCTTCCTGAGAGGTCACCCAATTCTGTACTTGGTCGTCGAGTTGAAGCTGCAGACATTACTGTAATAAAATATAAAATTTTTGAATTATCACAACTACCTGCTATTAAAACGGGACAAAATTTAAAAATTTATTCTGTTTCGTTACGGTACTACTTTTTTCAAATTTTACTTGGATGTGCAAAGATTGTTTTTCTTATGTATGTACATAATTCTTAACCATTGATTAAACCACATCATTATTAGGAGTACTTAATTTGTAGCAAAATAAGTAAGGGTACTCTGAATCCAACCTCCTTATAACTAATATTTCTTTGCCATTCACTCGAATAGTCTACGTATATAAATGAAAAATCATATGTTGTACGTTGTTGTTGATGAAAATCTTAACACATGCATTTTTTGAAATAAATTATTCCAATCAAAAATATTGTTTATAAATTTTCTTTAATTAAAATAAAGTAATAGAATTCTATCCTTTTTATGTTGGGTAAATTGAACACAAATAATGTAAATTAGCAAGGGGAGTTGTATAAATTACTTTTCATAAAATTATAAATAAAAGCCTCCAAATATGATGTAATCAGTATTTTGTTTTTCATTTTTAATTAATTATTATTTTTTATGATTATCTTAAAGGACATTTTTTTCTGCGCTTGTAATGGAAGTCGATACTATACTTGCAAATATTTATTAAAATTTTCATTTCATCAGTATCTTGAAATAAGGTTTACCATTACTAGATATTGTGGATTCAGCTGAACCAGAGCGACTGGAGTGCAAGAGACCCAAGCAGCTTGAATTCATATTCAAAGATGCCACAAGGAAGGATCGGGTGAACATATTCGAACCATCAGAATTAATGCTCAATGTGCAACATTGGCACAATTGTAAAATGCGTTCACATAAAACAAAGATTATCTGCAAAAGAAAAATGTGTTCAATACTGAAAATATACAATGGATATTTGAAGCACTTATTAGAAATCATATCGGTAAGGTGAAGGGTTTTCTCCACAGCTTACATCTTTCTTACACGTCCTGGTTTAGGCGCAGCGTTGACCACAGATGAACGAACACACAGACGTTTTGCCAGCAATCAATTTTTCGTTATCAAGGACCCTCCTCCAAAAAAAAGTATATTGACTACACAGCATCTTAGAAGAAGTAAATTATTACATATAGGGACTTAATTTATTCAATTTTTCGTTACCACGGGCGCACAGTATGAGATTTTCTGTGGAATAATCGCTGATTTCCGTTGCAACATTACAATTATTCCTCTTTACGAGAAAGTAACTAGAGGTGCTACACAATGGCACAGACTTTCTCGCAGTAATGTTTTCTAATTTCCTTGGTATGAACTGGCTTTACGGTGTTGTCCCATCCTCTTGCCAGCTGCCATATACCGCCGCCAAAAGTACATTTTTTTTTGAAATTTTTTAAACCTTTCGGTTTCCTATTAGTAGACGGAAATCTTACTTAAAGAATATATTTGAAGAGTAAAACTTCGTCCTAAATGGCAATTTTCATTCAAAAATTTAGAACCGTTTTTTTTTCAGAAAATTACGTTGAAGCGTTATTATAAATGCGAAATTTGAAGCTCTTTTTCGCAGGAATCTATTGAGTTTTCGAAAAACTTAATTTAAACTCATTTGAAGCACTTCCCCTCTCAAAGGCAATAATGTATACAAATCGAAGGAAGTGTGCATTTTAATGGCGTGAAACATATTAAAAAATTACATTCGTGTAATTTTTGAAAAAACAAAATAATACACCAAAATAAACTTAAAACCATATTAAACTGTGGCATCACCACTATCCGTTGCAAAAATTTGGAGCAATGTTTGAGAAAATAGCGTTTGAGCATTTCTAATAATGCGTGATTTTGAGCTCATTTTAACACAAAACTGTTGAGTTTTCGAGAAACTTTGACATTATTTAAAGCACACGTACTTTTCAATATAATAAAGTGAAGAAATCGCATCTAATGTAAATATTACCGACGTGAGCGACAAGTCAAAAAAATTACATTTTGTAATTTTTGAAAAAACAAAAGAATACAGCAATGTGGCATTTATGACATCGTATAGGGTTCGTTTGGAACTACCCCTACCAACAATTTAAAGAAAAAATTGAGCAATTTTTGAGAAAATATTGTTTTTGTTTTTAATTACAAATATTGCATGCACTATTGCACGAAAACTACTTAAATTTTCAAAAAATGTACTTGACATTAATGAAAGAACTATTTATGGACTACAAATTTCATTTTAAGGAAAAATCTCTATCTTCAATTTTATAGTTGTAAGAAGACACTGGAAAAAATTCTAACTTTTGCAATTTTCGAAAATTCATAGTTAAACGTGAAATTCGGACCTATGCCACCCTTATAAGTGTATTTTACTCTATTCTTGCTTGAATAAGGTGGTGAAAAGTGCCCCCACACCAAATCGATAATCCGGTAAGTCGATGAATTTCAAACTTTTGAAGTGAAAAAAATTGGTTTTAATTTTTTTCACTACACTCCTCATTGTTTAAACATCTGAAAAAATATGTTATAGAATGTTATTATTATGAATGTTATGTTATTATTATTAGTTATGTTATTATACTCATTTTAGGGGGGAAATAGACAGTACTTCGACGTTATCATGTCAAAAACGATTTTTTTCTATATGAACTTGGCGTTAAAATTCGTTGACAATAATACCTTCAAATTGAACTATGTTTCCCGGCTCTGCAATTTTTTTCATCCTGATACACGCAATACATGCTGAGAAAAAAAATAAAACACGCAAAACACGTTCCTCGTATCTCTGCAACAGATTGCCCTAGGAGGCTGATTTTTTGTGAATCTACGTCATTTTATTCCCTTTTATATGAGCACAGCGATTATCGATTTGATTTGGGGGAACTTTTCACCAACTTATATATTTAAAAAAATTTGGAGCTGGTTTTGAGAAACTTTTGAAAATGTCCAGGGGGCTTCATGTAAAGTATTCCCAAAATTTAAAGAATGTTTTTCAAAATTTCAAAGCTTCAACT
>BLKR01009525.1:94951-108570 GCA_011170035.1 Teleogryllus occipitalis
GGACAGACTGACGGACGGACAGACTGACGGGCGGACAGACTGACGGGCGGACAGACTGACGGGCGGACAGACTGACGGACGGACAGACTGACGGACGGACAGACTGACGGACGGACAGACTGACGGACGGACAGACTGACGGACGGACAGACTGACGGACGGACAGACTGACGGACGGACAGACTGACGGACGGACAGACTGACGGACGGACAGACTGACGGACGGACAGACTGACGGACGGACAGACTGACGGACGGACAGACTGACGGACGGACAGACTGACGGGCGGACAGACTGACGGACGGACAGACTGACGGACGGACAGACTGACGGACGGACAGACTGACGGACGGACAGACTGACGGGCGGACAGACTGACGGGCGGACAGACTGACGGGCGGACAGACTGACGGACGGACAGACTGACGGACGGACAGACTGACGGACGGACAGACTGACGGACGGACAGACTGACGGACGGACAGACTGACGGACGGACAAACTGACAAACAGACAGACTGACAGACTGACGGACACACAGAATGACGGACAGACAGACTGACGGACTGACAGACTGACGGACTGACAGACTGACGGACTGACAGACTGACGGACTGACGGACTGACTGACGTTTTGAAAAAAACACCATTTTCGGTATCAGGGGACTCCAAAACGTGTATTTCCGTTGAAATCTCAAAATCGATTTTCCGCAGCATTACATAACTTTCTCTATACTACGTATATTACTCTCGTACATACGTATGGTATACGAGAAAATAAAAAATAGGAAGAGCGTTAGGTAAGAACACATTAAACAAGGGGAGAAGCGATCGAGTGGTGGATGGGAAAGAACTCGGTTAGAAGACAGATAACAGACGAGACGCGCTAAGTTATCGACAGGTGAACAGAATAGGGGAATCGAGAACGAATTAGTAGAGAAGGTTGCGTGATGCAACTCCGTTAAAGGGAACCTTCGGATAAGATGGTAAAAAGTTCCCCTAAACCAAATGACGTATGAGTGGTTACATTATAATTCTAACATAAAAATAATATTTTTGAAAGGCTCCTTAGCCCCCGTCCCACCACCCACACCCCTATAAGCCAAAAACGTGTTTTTTGATTTTAATTTTTTTCGGCAACTTAAGGCTATTAAATCTGACTGAAAAAATATGATAAAGAAGAAGACAATTTATACTATCAGAAAAATATGTGTTGATATTTTCTCAGACCCAAATTCAAACGCAAAACATTTTTTTAGAAAAAATAACAATTTTTTTATTGTGTCTTAGAACCATGGAACAGACTCGAAAAAATCTCAAACGTTCCTCTTAAAACACAAATTGTTGTGAATTTTTCCAATTTTTTTCGACAGCTGGTCTGCAGTTAAAATAAAAGCCATTTTTCCGCCTTTAAATCACCTTGATTTTAAATATACTTTGAAAATGACTGCAACAGTTCTGTGCATTTATTTTAGTTTTTTTTACACATTTGTATACATTGTTGTAGCACCAAGTAATATTTTGATTTATTAAATTTAGTTCCAAATTATATATTTTTTAAAATATTTCTAATCCTTTGCATAAGTATGTAATGCTCTAACGAAAGACGATAGTGTTTGGCAGTTTGATAATTATGCAATTAAATACCTCCATTTTGAAATTGCTGTAATGCCGTCCTAAGATCGTGATGAAGTTTGATTTCAGACGGTGAAAAAGAATGGGGGCGAGAAAGAAGGAGACGTAAAAGAAGGGCACGAGAAGAAGGGGACAAAGAAAGAGAGGAACATGAAAAAGGGGCGAAAAAGGAGACATGATAGAAGACAATAAGAAGGGGACGAAAAAGAAAGGGACGAAATGGGATACGAAGGTGATGAAGGAGACGACAAAGAATGAGACGAAGTATACAAAAAAGGCAAGGAAGAAAGACACCAAGAAGGAGACTAAGAAGATGGAGACGAAGAAGGAGATAAAGAAGGAGACGAAAAAATGAGACATCAACAGAATTGGCAGATGCTGACTTGGCTAATGAACAACATTATCTACGACAAGCGGGCACTAGAGAGCGCCGCGAAGCACTTCACGAACTAGACGTACTAGACCAGGGCTGCTCAAGCTGCTCAAGCAGATCGAATCGGGAGCGCGGAATCGTGTTGGCTACCGAGCGGAAGTCACCGGAGGCGCTGCGTCGCGCGGCTTGCGATAACTTTTTCAAAAAAAAAAAAAAAAAAAAAAAAAAAATTATTGATTTTGTTGGTTGTACATAGGTCAGTTTTAGTATAAACTTTACATATGTTTGATAGACTTACATACTAACTTATATTTAAAACTTAGTTCTAAGACTTAAATCTAACATAAGGTTGAGGATGCCCTATTGGGTCCTCTATTCTGGTTCAAATTCGGAGAAGGTTTTGAGGAATATATTGTAGGGGTATCTGCTTTTTATTCTGGTATGGTTCGGGTTTTTAGCGAGTCTAAAGGTTGAAAGGGAAGGGATTTGAGGTAAATAATAATAAAAGTTGATGGCTAAGTATGTGATGTGATGTTCAATGAGTTCTAAGTTCAGTTCTTTGTGAAGCTGATGATTGGTGACAAACCACGGTGCATTGGTAATGGATCTGAGAAATTGGTTCTGAATGATTTGTAATTTTTTTAGATTGGTTTTTGAGGATTTTATTCGTATGGGACAAGCATACAGCAGTAGCTGTCTTAGAATGGTTTTGTATATTGCAATTGAGGAATGATGTGGTAATGGGCTGTTTCTGTAGATTAAAGGTTTTAATTGCAGTAGTTTTATTTTAGCCTGTTTTTTTCGTCTATGTGCTGTTTCCAATTCAGTTTAGTATCTAAGTATAATCCAAGGTATTTAATAGGTTTGTTAGGGGGGTACCAGTTTAGTTTATTGTTGTTTATTGTTAGGGGGTGGGGAAGGTATAGGGTCTTAGTGTAAATATTTTTGCTGAGGTTTTGGATGGATTCAGTTGTATTTTAAGTTTGGATGCCCAGCTATCGAGTAAGTTGAGGTATAGTTGTGTTCTATTTCTGATGTCAGTGATAGAGTTGCCAGAAGAAAATATTGCTGTATCGTCCGCAAATTGGGCTATGTAAATGTTCGTTAATTTAGGAAGATCTGCAACGTATAAGTTGAATAGTGTGGGTGAAAGTGATGAGCCTTGGGGGAGTCCTGCGTTAATTAGTCTAGGGTTGTTTGATTATTTACGTTCACTGAAAAAGTTCTATTGTTGAGAAAGCTATTGACAATTGATTTTATGTAGTATGGGGTGCCAATTTGTTTGATCTTGTACATTAAGGCTCGATAACTTCTGACAGTGTCCCGATGACTCCAGTCGCGGAAACATGGAAGTCGACGCCTACACTTCGCAAACCGAAGTGTCCACACCGACAATTTTCAATGCAGCGTAGAAAGAAAAGTATGTTTTCGCAGATGGTGGCAGTTTTGCCAAATGTTTGGTTTGAAAAACGTGCTTAATCACATGAAATTTAATTTGCAATGACATTATACGGTTAATCATTCTGCTGAATATGACAAGTACTCTAAAGGAGAACGTAAGGAAGTTTGCAATGCTCTGACAATGCGTTTCAAGAAGTACGTTTTGGATATATTTTGATGTTCCTATATTGCTTAACAGTAAAACAACACAATATAAAAGAGATTAATTTGATTTATTTTAACTATCCCTTTGGGAAAGAAGAACATCTAATTTTTCTCAAAGTTAGCTTCCATTGCTAAACATTCACGGAACATCGAAGTTTGGAGAATCTGTAGATGTATTCAGAACATTGCGTTCGGAATTTAAAAAAATTAATAATTTGTTTGATTTACAATTAGAATTTAATATATTTGCTACACCTTTGTCTCTTGATATAGGCTTTTTTTCCTTATGATTTTCAATTAGAAATAACTGATTTGCAATATGACACTGAATTAAGAGAAAAATTTCAAACAAAAGAAGCATTCATTAGATTTTATGAGAACGTCACTCAAAAGCGTTTTCCGAAACTGCATCGGAATGCTTGTCGAATGTTACGTATGTTTGGATCAACGAACGAATGTGAATGGTATTTTTTCTGTGAAAGTTTGTAAATCTCGAATGAAAAGTACCATTACAGATCACAATGTGAAATGCAAGAATAAAACTAATTGATTTGCATTTAGCTTGATTTTTTAAATTTTCATCTCACGAACTGTCAGTATTTCCGTTATTAGTTTATTTACTATTTTTTTCTGTAACCTTTAGAATCCTTTTCATAATCAGCAGCCTGATAAAATGTAAACTGTAACAATTAAATTTCTTAATGTGCTTGAGCACTCTTTTGAAACTAAAAATTTGGTATATCTGGTCCAATCTCCAAAAATAAATTTCCCTTTCCTTGCTGCAATGAAAATCGTTCTTTTAATTTTCAGATCACAAAAATGTGTATTACAAGTAATTGTTCCAATACATGTAACAAAATATTTCTGTTTTCCTGTCGGAATATCCTTTCCCAGAGCAGTGAAACATTTTCAGTTCGAGCAATGGAAAATTCCCCCCAAAACAAGACGCGACCCACTGTGCCTCAAGCAACCGATCGATAAAATATGACGTCATCTCCTCCGTCTGCCGCCGGAGCTGCTAGAAAGAGCAGGGAGCGAGCAGCGGCTACTCCTCGGAGCATATCGCTGGCCGGGCCTGTACTAGACAATGCGACTTTATTTGATACCTCAGAACACCGGAGACCGTGAACTAAAGGACAAGGGACATGGACCCTCATAACTTAGAATGACCAACGAGTCGCGACCGAATTCACAAGCATAGCCATAACGACTCGGGGGGGGGGGGGCAACTCAGGGTAGTCAGGGTAGCATCTCTGAGTGAGAGGGAAGCGAAAGTGCTGGCTGTGGAGAGCACCAGTTAGGGACTTGGAATAGTTGTGGAGACTATTAGACATTGCGGTATAGCAGTTGAAAGTGGAAAATGACGGGTAGAAGGTTACGATTGTGCAAAGCTAAGTGTGGGAGACGGAAGTATATGTGGAGAGATGATGTTCGCGGTGGAGAACGGATGTGAATGTGGGGAAATGAACATTAACGTGACATGAACGGGGTTGTGACGCGCGATCAACAGGCCGCGGATAGCGTAGGAGGCAATTTGAAAACAAACGCGTTGCTCGCTGTGAGAGACGGCCTTGAGCAGGGGGAGAATGGGCTACAACCCAACAGGAAGACAGTTCGCCTCCAAAATCAGCCCCCGGCGCGGAGGACATAATATCCTCACTTTGATTTATGATGCGATTCCTTGTACTGGTTAATGTTATCTATTACTATCATTACCGTCGTAGAGTTGTATTGCAATCAAACTGAAAATTGAGTATTAAGTAAAATGAAGCAGCATTATCTGCTATTAATATAAACCTTTCACTATTAGAATTTAGCCTGCCCCACAGAGGTCCTTGATCCCTTTTTCGCTTACTTTCTGGGTGTCAGTAGAAGATATTAAATTGAAAATTATTTATTAATTATTTCACACATGAAGTAAACTCTGTTTTGCGTTAACAAACTATCAACTTTTCTTACTGATGTATATAGCGACTAGAAAGCTACTGACCACAAAATAATCTATTTTTTATTAATTATATTAATTTTAGTTATAAAATAAACAATAAAAAGTAAAAGTTTTGCGCAGTGTTGCGATAAAGACCTTTATCTAGTACTGTGCTCCAGATATAACAATTTGGGAACCATGTAGTACACACTACCTAATAACCTTAAACTATTGCTGATAGACAAAAACGAAATAGTAATTTTCATTTTTGG
Source organism: Teleogryllus occipitalis (assembly GCA_011170035.1). Taxonomy (NCBI): domain Eukaryota; kingdom Metazoa; phylum Arthropoda; class Insecta; order Orthoptera; family Gryllidae; genus Teleogryllus; species Teleogryllus occipitalis. Next base: position 100,765 of record BLKR01009525.1, read on the forward strand.
ATTTTTTAATAAAATAAATTTGTATAAACATAGAAAATTGATTAGATAAAATATTTTTTATAAATTTATGTACCTTGTATATCAAATAACTTACCACCAATCAAATCGGTAATTAAAAATCGCAAACTACCTCGATGTTCATGCGACCTTTTTATATTAACAAAAATTAATAGTAATAATAGTAATTGTGTAATTTATAGTAATAGTAAAATATTAATAAATATTTTACACGCATTATCAGAATAAGTTACTGGCCTATTTACAGGGAAGTTTGATTGATTGTTGCTGTCACATAATCAGGGCGTGAACTGAATAAAACACTGAGCAAGTCTAAACGCTGAAACGAAGCTTTCATTGAGTTGGGGTAGCGCACCCGTTACATAATGAGTGACATTTGAGAAAGAAAGCTGTTTGAATGAGTGCCAGACCTGTTTAAAATCTTTATTGTCAAACTACTTTGGTTTTTCGGGCAAATTCCAAGGAGGAGCAATGAGTTCGACGATATCCTCGAACTTGTTAACTGCCATGACACAAAGTGCTGTGATGAACGTTTAGCGTAAATGAGGATTGTCGTTGAAAAGTTCTCAGATTTGAAAAAGGTTTTGCAGTGATTGTTGCTGTCTGGCTTTAAATGTTCTCCCAAATTTCGGCATTTTAAAGAGGAATGGGAAACACTGGAGGATGAAGCAAACTCTGAACGTCCTGAGTTTCCCTGATAGCGATTTCGTTCTCGTCGGCACTACAGTCATACGTGTCAAGCAAGAACTGCTCTTGAGAATCCTTTTAGTCCCCTTCAGAACATGAAGTGTGTCGTAATCAAGAAATTGAGTGCTACACATTAAAAACTTCATTATTCTTTTAAAAACCTTTATGCCAGGTAAGTGTTACAAGAGTAGAAAAGGTGCGATTTTGAATATAAATGAAAATTTAAACACTATTCTTCGATATGACCGTTACCTCATTGAAAATGCACACTGTGTATGTTGGCGTGTCTACAACATTACTGAGTAAAATAACTATGAAAATGGACCACCGAAATAGTCGGAAGGAATGTATCACAAAGTCAGGTTATGGTGAAATTTATCGCCTAGGTGCTGGGATTGGTAATTCTGCAAAAATATATTCTTTAATATAATGTAATATGTTTACTAACAACTCAGTGGATGACGCGAGTGGTAACCATATGTGGCAGTCTATGCTTTGGTATCCAGTTCTCCCTCCGCTTTATTTGGGTTGGATTCGATCGCCAAGTGATTATATTGATAAGTTATGAATGACTTTGAGCAATGGTGGAATGAGTTGCAGTGGTTACGGAAGAACTTCCAAAAATATATATTATCCCCCACAAATTCTACACATTCCACGGATTCCATGTTTTAAAACTCTATTATTATGTATCCACTCAAAGAGAATGGCGAATGTAAACAACATTGTCAATGTCATGTTGCTGACGTTCGCTTTCATCTGCTGTCGGAGCTCCGTGAATCAAACTCTACGGCTCCAATAATGTGAAGTAACAAGCGGAGCATGTTTCGACAGGTCGCCAATGAAAATTCCCTATTAAATAAGTGCTGCGTAGTAGTTAATAGTAATAGTAGTAAGTACTACACACAAACTAAACATACGTAATTCATAAGAATATTATTAGAGTTATAATGTCCCGTCTTCAGCATCTCCTTTCGTAGCATATGGAAACGCTTAGAACCAAATTTAGCTAATTCTGAATTCAGTTTCAAAATATCGTTGATTGTGAATTTCAAACATTGAAAATAGTTTTTGTGGCTTTCCATCGTCATTCCACAAATATATTTCAAAACCCTAGAGGCTGACAATGATGGAGACGACTGACTACCAAGAGAAAATGTTTGAGCAAGATTGTTCACCTATGATATTGGTATTTAACCGTAAGGTATTCGCCGTTTACAACTTAGAAATAAGAAATGTGTGACAGAAATCAATGTTCACACGAACGCCGTAAGTCAGCTATCCATTGTTAATGGTTAAACTAAAACGCTATCCATCATGAATGTTTGCTTTTTTTGGTTAACACATAGCTTTAGTAATTTTCAATGTATCTCACATTTTAACATGCTATATAATATAGAGTAAAAAAATCTCAGTTTTCCCGTTTGTAGTTTATTTACTGAAGTACATTGCACGAAATTATTGGAAATCTATGAAAATAGTTTATTATGCTTATACTGAAATAATTGGTATTAGAATCTGTATCACGGTTGCTCAGCATGCAATTTTTTACCCGTCAGGCTTTATTTACATTTTACTTGTGCACTTTAAGTTTGCCGATGTTATGATCGCTGCTGCCATATTACATGACAAGTGCTTTCTAGATTTACGCCTTAAAATGTCTTAAGAGAGTGTAGGAAACAGTGACACAGTAAACTACGAAAGGAACAGAAAACGCTGTTCCTATGGAAGCAGATAAAAATTCATTACCTAATCATTATCATCATCATATTTGTCAGCGTCCGGGAGTTATCTTCCGCATGTTCACGTGTTCTTTTACAACAATAGTACTAACACATTATTTTTTTTTTACTTTTGTTGTTGATTTTTACTTTACATACACCAAAGCATGGGTTACGACGAACTGAACAATACTCTGGGTGAAAGCAGAATACTTAGTACTAGTTGAATGTGGCGTCGCCGATGTGTAAACCGTTTTAAAGGTATTTTCATGTGTTGAAAATTTCTTTCATGCGTAGCTTTGTTTAAATATGTTCTTACGGTATCTGGCACGACATAACAATGAATTATAGCTGATAATATTATCCTCCCCTTCAAAAATTCCCAACATTTAATGGCCTTGTATGATACCTACATACAGGATATGAACTGGCAGTATTGCAATTTCAAAATTATAATAGCCGTAAAAAATACTTGGAAGGCATTGACGATGCGAATAGAGTTTACTACAGGTACATTTTTTACGATATTTGTTAATATGCACAATAATGCACAAAGATCACATGTAAACTTTTCTTTTGGGTTATTCTCTAATCTCTCTATACCTATACTCTGTATTAATATAAAGACAGAAGTGCGTGTTCTTGCAGCGCGGTAATCTGTAAATCCACTGAACCAATTCCGATGAAACTTTTGTGCTAGCTTCCTTGAAATGTCTGGAGTACTATAAGCTATGATTTACAACTATAAACCGTAATATATTTACAAAATAATTATTTTTCTGGACATTTTTGCCGAGCTTTACATAACAGATTCAAGAGTGCATCAATGTCAATAGTTTAGCTGCGCGCCACCAGAGCCTGACTTTGAGATCTACTTCTGATTTCATCAACGTCCAGAATTTTTACGAAAGTCATTGAGGTTCGAATATGGTTACGTAATGTCCGTGAGTGAACGTCGGTGATTTGTTAGATTTGAACGATGGTGGAACACTTGAAAGAAATCCGTAACTAAAGTGGTAAAGAATGTCAATGTATATGCATTGTCCTTAGACCGTGTTTTATACAAAGGGGCAAGAAACCATTGTGACTGACTCTGAATTGTTTGAAACAGTCCCGAAACGAGAGTCACAGTTGTCAAAACAGACTGCAAGTGCTAAGACAAGGGCGGTCTATAAAAATTTTAAATCGGCTACTCAGAGGCAAGAGCGACTTGCTGCAGTACTCACTCGCACCATTCAAAATAATACTGCAAGGAGGGAAGAAAATGTGAATAATTCTCTAAGTAATAGGACAGCGTTTTATTAGGACTCTCAATTTGACTATTTACACAGTTCTCATGTTCAAATTGGTAAAATGGAAAATGTTTGTATGTTTTGAGTCTACCTAGATGATTTTTGTTTTCAATATGTGCAAGAGATTAGTGCAGTGGTAAGTAAGTAAGCAATGATCATTTACATATTTGGACTAATCTGCGCTGTTGCTTTGCATATCAATTGCTCCCAATGAATATTATCTTACACCTCAGATCAAATAATGAAGCTAAATTGTTTTGTTAAGTGGCTCAGTAAATTGTCAATTTATTATGCACACATATTGTAATGTTGGTGGATCATTGTTATAATATTGCAATGGTATGATGAATTGATTTACCTAAAAAGTAAGTTTTATACTACATGTTACAAGCACATAGGACTTAAAACACATATATATATATATATATATATATATATATATATATATATATATATATATATATATATATATATATATATTTGTGGTCTTCAAAATTATTATAAAATCTGGTAATTACGTTTCAGCATAGATACAAGTTTTTTCATTTACTTTTATGATTATCATTCATCAATTACCTTGCGACATCTACATCTATTACTCCGGATCTATCTACTAGCGTACCCGTGCGTGAACTCTCGCATGTTATAGTCCGCTTAAGACAGTAAGTCCGTTCAATGTCACGAGTTGGCAGGAGATTAATTTTAAACCTTTCTTTATAAATACGATAGTAGAAAAATATAAATGAGTTAGAAATTTATAGGATGAATTGATTTACGTAAACAAGTTTTATTCTACATGTAGTTTAAACATACATATTTCTGTAATCTTCGAATGAATTATAAATACTGGCATGTTATACATACTGCAATTATAAATACCGGCATACTGGCATGGGACATTTCAGCATAGATATTTTCATTTACTTTTATGATTATGATTCGAAAATTACGTTTTGACATTACATCTATACTCCATATCAATCTTCTAGCGTCTCCGTGCGTGAACTCTCGCACGTTAAACTCCGCTTAAATCAGTAAGTCCCTTGAAGGTCAGGAGTTGACAGATCAATTTAAAATCATTCTTTATGAATACAATAGAAGATAAAATATAACAAAATAGTAAGTTTTAAGATGTGACAATTTATTAACTGTATTGGAATAATATATAAAACTCCACAAAATAAGATACGTGAGTTTATAAGTATTTTATTTTGTAGTTTAAATTTGTTTATTGTTTTTTGTTATAAAGTGAATTTAGGAGCTGGAACTCCAAATAAGAAAAATGTAAGTTTTTGCGAAAAAATTAGCGAGGTAAACCGGAATTTTCCAAATGGGGGTCAAAATAAGATAGGGTTCTCGGGGCGTGGCCGGGCCATGGCAGGAAGGAGTAGGGCGGAGAAGGGGTACAATGAAAGAGAGCAGGCTCCGCCGCAGGGCATGCAAAGATGGAATTCCTCTTCCTGTCTGATAATATACTGCAATAAATGCCCCACCAACTCCGGGTAATTCAGCTAGTCCTAATATAAGATCATTCTTAATTAGTTACGAAAATTCTGTCGCAAAATCTTCTACAACTGCATTTGCTTCTTCCCCGGATTTGCTTCCATATTTTTCTCTCTTAGTTTTTGAAGAGATTAAAACTCCATAAACTCAGCCTAATTTGTGTTTACCTCCACTTCTGAAATTGCTCGATTAATCGTTTCGTATGCGAATAAAACATTAAAAGCCGACTATTTCGTATGTTTATGTGAATAGGCTGTTAGTTAAGTTGAATAAGAATAAGTCCTGGGTCACATTAATATAAAAATCGGTATTTGTACACTGAAGAACGTTAAAGTGAGAAGTCGAACTTTTATTCATTCTCTAACATTACTCACAGTTTTGTTTTCTCCGTATTCACTTGAACTTCTTCAAATTTAAGAAGTTCCAAAGCAATACTGTTTGTAGGTTTTGGAAATATATCATTCAAATATGGTAATGGGCCTTATAGATAACTTAAAATGAAGTATGCCGTGCGATTCACTATTTTATTCAAATTAACTTCACTTGTTAACTTAAACATGTCAACAACAGTGTTGCCAACGTCTTGAAAGTAAATGATGGCGTATTGAGCGAAAAATGCGTTTGGGTACTGGAGTTTAATCAACGTCACCTATATACATCTATTTAGGTGGCGTTGGTTTAATTCCTGGATTACTCACTAAGATCAAAGCGCCAACACACGCAAAAACACGTTTTTCGGAAATTTCTCTGAATGTTTTGGCCAGATCTAGAAGAAAATTATCAGTTCACCATCAGGAAACCGAGACGCGACGAACGACACCTCATATCTCGATTGGTGCACGGGAAGTGCCGTGAGTGACAGAAATTGCACATATGCACATACGCACATCTGCACACTCGAGTAAGTTACTCAAATACTGTATAGGGATTTGAAAGTGAAATCGACGAGATTTATGAATTGCTAATCAGGAATGACAAATGCGACAACTTAGAAAAGAAAGACCAAAGTTTTCCTTTGAAAAACAATTATTCTCATGGAATGTTACGTTCAATTCAACAGATTCGTTTGCTCATAAACGAGTTTTTTCACGTTGATTCGACACCCAGTCTTTTGTGTAATAATACTTACTTTGGGGATGTGTTTGAAAATTCGTGCTTCATATCCATGAAGCATTAGGGCTTGTCTATGTAAATACTGTGGTAGTGTGAACTCTTGCTGCTTCTTGTCTTTTCCAAAGTCCCTGTAGATGCAAAAATTCAATAAAGAAAATGTTCTCCCGTAATGAAAATAACATTTTAAATGGTTCGTGTTCTTAAAAGACATGCAAGAGAAGGAAATTTATGGGTAAGACATGTGATATGATGTCATCCCAATTCCAATCATTTAGCAGTCTCCGTTTACAGTAAATGATTGGAGTCCAATGTCCAATGAAATACATTGTTACAACGATAACGTTAATAATAATATAATAATACTATGAATATAATAATAATAGTAATAATAATAATGTCAAACCTACGGGAACACCATAATTACTTACTTGTTACAAAATACGACACAATGAGGTAAAATATACTGCTCAAATTCTTGAACACAAAGGATCTGACCTCTCGTTTGTACTGCATTTGGGCGTTTTAATCTCACAAAGCGAATGGCGTCATTGGCACGCACCCGCAAACTATATACCAGATAGCATGCTATCAATACGCCCGTTCTGCCAAGCCCTGAAACAAAAACGCATTCAAATGCAAATTTCGTTCCAATAAAACATAAACAATAATTAGATGTTTAAAATTTCCATGACACGGAGACTGGTAGTTTGCGCCACACCTAAACGCTGTTTCCCACGGTGCGCAGCTGGCTATGTGGCAACACGTTGCGACCCTAATGGGCGGCCGCGAGCTCCCCCGAAGTGAGAGGTTATTCCGTTCCCGAGAACATCAACTTTGTGGCCATTATACCCGTAAGTGTGATACATGTTATATCCCAGAAGGTGCCGGTGTTCCTCCCTCGCTGCAACATGAGAGCCGTCGCCGACCTACACGTCATGGCTTACGGGTTTGGTCTCTCCATGTATCTTCTCCAGTGGGGGCCCAACGTTAGCTGAGGCAGGCTCTAAGCTCCCATTAAGAAAACCACTACTAGACAACATTGACAACTGAGCAGACTGAGGAATACTCTATCTAGTTTCATGAGAATGGTTGTGCCAAATTTCTGATCCGAATTTTCTGATGTAATTCTTTGACTGTAATTTGCAAGGATGTTGTTATACACAGAAAACGTTCTTTCGACTTGATTTGCATTTAGTGAACGAAAGTGAATAGCTGCAATTTCATTTGGAGAGTAATAATCGCAGATTATTGTTATTTTCTAGACTATTATTCACTATGTAAAACTGCTACTTTCTGTTCTGCTATTCTCAAACTTGGATTTCGTTCTTCGATTCCCATATTTTGTACTACGAATCGTTCTACTGGTCCTAGGAAATTGGTGAAAGAGGTTGCCACAGAATTCAGTTTTAACGAAGTAGTCTGTTCGATTGCGTTGATTATCACAGGCAGAGTAATGAAGTGTAGACCAATAC